>CAIGQQ010005973.1:1702387-1721111 GCA_903798035.1 Danio albolineatus | reverse complement strand
TGTGTGTGTGTGTGTGTGTGTGTGTGTGTGTGTGTGTGTGTGTGTGTCTGGAATAAAAGCAGATTTAACATTTTTAAAACAATTTTAAGGTCAATATTAGGCTCCTGAAGATTTTCCCCCCAATTGTCTACAGAAGAATCCACTGTCCCACAATATCTTACCTCAATAACCTGACAAGTTAACCTACTTTAGTATTTAAATGCACCTTAAGTTTAATAAAAACATTTAAAAACATTACAAACACAAAAAAATAAATTGATCTGAGAAAAAAAAAAAACAGTCAGTACTAACACTTGTGAACAAATGTTAACATTCAACATATCCATTGTGGGAGATGATGAGTAGTCTCTAAAGTTCAGTTTTAACAGGAAAATGAGGGCTCTGCTTTGAAGCCTGTAAATGAGGCTCTTAACTCCAGAGGGATTGTCAAAGAATCACTGTGGCTGAAGCTGTATTAAAAACCGTCAGTCCGTTACACCCATCAAGGTTGCTAGACTGTTTACTTATTGCACAACAGACTGTCGAATGTAATCCTGACCTGGATGTCCAGTAACGAAAATTGGTTTTACTGTTTGAATAGATGGACCCTGATTCCCATTCATAGTGACCTGCTTGAAGATCTCCATGGTGGTGTAATCGCTCATGAAAACCACAGAGGGTGTTTTGGAAGTTGCTGGAGTAAAGTCTGAACCTGTTATGGTCTCTGCAGGGTCTTTGCTTTCTAAACCTATGACTTCATTGTCAACAGAATGGGTAAAAGTGCAGTCTGTTTTTCTGAAGTCCAGAGGGAAGGTCTCTGTAGAAACAGATTCTCTGGTGGGGACATGTGTTGGGGTATCTGGTGGTTCGATATCACTCAAGGTGGAAAGGCTGTCCTCGTCTTCACTGAGATGAGGCTTCACACCAGCTTGAGGAGGGGAAGGACTGCTGAACGAAATTGCATAACCCTTGTTCTCAATGAAGCACACTGTACTGGAATCACAACCCTCACTTTCCTCTAACCTTTGTCTGGTCAGCGGCTCCAGGAGACTCTGGAGACAAAAACAAATGGCAGAAAGTTTCCAAAGGATTCCCAGAGACAATTCACTCAGCTCACACTTTGTTTAAACTAACCATCGGTGGAAAGCTTATCATTTTTCAGATTACCTACAGTATAAATTTTTATTTCCAAATAATTGACCCTTTCCACCAAGCAATTTTATGTTTAAAAGTCATCTAAACATCCAAACAAGCCTAATTTTGGGATTTAGATAGGCTTGATGTGTCAATCCTGGTGACTAGTCTACATTTGGGCTATTCTTAGATGTCTATTAGGTTTTCACTGACTTGTTTTAACCAAGCTATGCTTATGTCTAATTTATTAATCTGGGGTCGCCACAGTGGAATAAACCGCCAACTTATCCAGCATGTGTTTTATGCAGTGGATGCCATTCCAACTGCAACCCACCACTGAGGAACATCCATACACACGCATTAACACTCATACACTAGAGCCAATTTAGCCTACCCAATTCACCTATACCACATGTCTTTGGACTTGTGGGGGAAACAGGAGCACCCGGAGGAAACCCACGTGAACATGGGGAGAACATACAAACTTCACACAGCTGAGGCTCGAACCAGCGACCTTCTTGCTGTGAGGTGATTGTGCTACCCACTGCAACACCGTTCTGCCCCTAATTGACTTCTTTTAAAAACAAAAAATGCTTGCTGGGTTAAGACTGATTTTGTAGTCCATGGTCACATATTATGTGTGTAATGCTGTGTTCAAGTCCTCCTGTGACTTTCCTACTTACAAGTTGACAAGTTGTAATAACATCAGGTCAGGTCAATTTCGTCAGCATAAGATAGCAACGTATATTAAAAATAAATAAATAAATCAATGTTAGAAGAGCTGAGAATTTATCTATTGTAGTTTGTCGCTGACATCCAAAAGAGTTGATTTTGCATCCATGAATTTCACTCACTGATCTTTATATGATATTAATATATAATGGAATTTAATGATAATGAATCATTCTCTTTCACAGATCAGTGATTCCACTATGTTTCTCAATGACAACAGTGATTCCACTATGTTTCTCAATATGACAACTTAATCGAGGGCATCATGGTGGCGCAGTGGCTAGCATGATCGCCTTACAGCAAGAAGGTCACTGGTTCGCCCCTTGGCAGGGTCAATTGGCATTTCTGTGTGGAGTTTGCATGTTCTCCCCGTGTTTGCGAGAGTTTTCTCCAGGTGATCCGGTTTCCCCCACAAGCCCAAAGACATGAGGTATAGGTGAATTGGGTAAACCAAATCCGCTGCGTAAAACATTTATGCTGGATAAGTTGCTGGTTCAGTCCGCTGTGGCGACCCCAGATTAATAAGTTTTTTTTAATTGACTTTTTTCTTATTTAATTTAATTTATACTTCTAAAATTGAGGGTGGCACAACTGCCCTAATAAATGAAGAAAGCAGCCTCAGATATTGATAAATTTCCTGAAAATATGACGTAGTTTAGGATTTTTTTAAAACAAAAGTTATTAAAATAACATTCCTGCAGAAAAAAAAAATAAAAAAAATAAATAAATAAATAAATAAATAAATAAATAAATAAAATCAGGAGTATTAGGATGGAACAGAAGTCAAAAGAACCATTCTTTTTAATGGTTGAGATATTTCTGAATGAATACTTCATATTCATACATGTATGAATATGTTATTATTTGTATTTAATATTTGTATTTAGATATTTGTAGATGTACATGAATAACTTGTATTTGATCAAAGTCACTTTTTGCAAATAGTTTTTGATAATGAAATATCAAAAAGTATTACTTTGTCATTGCATTGCCTCATGCTTACCAGTTCATAGGTAATTTTTTGAACAGCATTGCTCTTCTCTGGATCTGGTATACTAGGCCAGAGCAGTTTCTTGGCTCTGTAAAAAAAAATAATAATAATTGATTGTATACTGTTGTATAAATTTAAAAAGGTTGAATGCATGTCCATACCGGTGCAGAATCCGACAGCTGACATGAACAGCTATTAGAAGAAGAATTATTCCCACAAGGATAGCAGCTATAATGCCATTCAAAGCTGTGGAATCTGCTGGAATAAAGCATGTACAGTAGTCAATACATATTTGGCTCTTTAAATCTAAGCAGTTAGAAAACAAATCTCCTGATACAACCATATTCTCTCACACTTGTATTTACAATGTATATTGAACTGTAAGGCAGGTAGCTCAATGATAATCAGATTTATTTATTTTTTAAGTTTACCAGGCTGATCCGTGACAAAGTGCTTGAAACCACTGCGTTCTCCTTCTCCTGCCACTGTAAATGCAGACAGCTCCACATTATATGCACTGCTGCTTTCCAGATTCAGCAGCTCGTAACTGTTTATGCTAGGATCCACTTTGATGGCTGTGAAAGTTTAAGATGGAAAAAACAAAAAAAAGTAAAAAATTATATCTACATGTATATGTCACTGCTTCTAAAAGGGGTGGTCCACTACGATAGCATATGTTAAACTTTAGATGATGTGTAATGTAGCTGTGTGAACATAAACAACATCTCTGAATGTAAAACTCTCAAAGTTTAATGCAAAGGGAGACATTGGCTTTTACAGAGTTAGCTTAGCAATGCCTACAGCGAACAATGTTTTAGGACTACAAAAAATACATCCGGGCTAATGATGTCATAAACCCTTCAGGTTACACACATACACCCTGTGCAGCAAAGGGGCACGGCCAGAGGCGCTGTAATGTTATAGCAGAGAAAGCTAAAATGCCATCTAAACTCTGCTGTTTCCACAGAGCTTCTTTTTTGGGGGCTTCTAAAGGACATGACACAAAGACAGAAGTGCTTAAAGTTTAATTTTAAGTATGTTCCAGAGAATTATAAAAAAAGATAAAGCTAGTATTTGAGAAAAGTATTTGATACTGACTGACAGTATTTACACAGCAGAGGCAAAGCGTGTGCTAGTCAGTGTAAAGTAAGTAATTACAAATACTCACACTACTGTAATTGAGTAGTTTTTCTTAGGAATTGTAATTTACTGAGTAGTTTTAAAAATGTGTACTTTTATTTTCCCTTGAGTACATTTTTAGTGCAGTATTGGTACTTTTACTCCACTACTGTCCTTCAACCAGCAGTCACCACTTTATTTCTATCTTGTCTATGGTCGTTGTCTAAAGTAGAAAAATAAGTCCTGTGATTCCTGTCCAATTAAATCACAGCATTCTAAATATGACGCTGCTTGAAACGTGAGTGATTAGCGAGTGCTCGAACAGTAGTTAGCCTCTTGCAAATATATGCAGCTGTTGCAGTAAAAAAGGCAGAGTTTAACTGCACAATTGTGCCTAAAACGGACAATAGTGCAAACAACGCTCCAATTTCTGTCCATGTTGTTTAGAGTGAAGGCTGTTCTGTGGTGCTATAGTCATGTAATGGGGGCTTGATGAATAAGGGAAGGTTACGCAATGACCCAAAAGCGAATCTCAGTAGCGAATCTCTACAGCCACGCCTCCGTTTTCAAATGTCTCCGTTTCTCCCCATTCACACTGAGACGGAGCAACAGCGTTTTAGAAAACAGCCTCTCCAGCGTATCCAAAATGCTCCGTTTTCGGGGCTCGAAAACTCCGGCGTAGTGTGGGCGAATGGTGTAACCGTAGCAAAACTTATACATTTTAAAACGAAAACACATTAGTGTAAACGGGGCCTAAGGAAGGAAGGAACGAATGAATGAACAAAGGACCTAGTGAAGGAACAAAGATATGAAAGACAGAATGAGCGAACAAATGAATGGAGGAAAGAAGGAAGGACGAAACGAATGAAGGAAGAATTCAAGGAAGGACTGAACAAACTAAGGAAGGAATGAACGAACAAAAAAATGAATGAACAAAAGGACGTAATATAGGAAGGAAGGAACTGCATGTTGTTTGTGCAGGGATGTGTAAACGTAACATTCTGTAAACACATCAACTTTTCTACAATGTAATATTCACTACTCTAGAGTTCTTTTAAAAAGTCTACTCTTTACTCATATTTTGAGTAATATTTACTACAGATACTTTTACTCTACTTGCACTACATTTTTGGGCAAGTAACGGTACTTTTACTTGAGTATGATTTTTCAGTACTCTTTCCACCACTGGTGCTAGTAGAGGTGTGATGCCATTATGTTAGCTGACTAATCAGAGCCTCTTGAGGGCAGACTTTCAAAGGAATTAGAAATTCCTTATGTTAGCTGAGTAGCTGTATATAATTAAAGTAAGATATGAGAAAATATAACATGATTTTCTACAAGTGAAGCATGAGCACACATTGCTTTGCATTTTATAAACACAACCAAGCCTTTAAGATTCACTCTGGACCACCCCTTTAAAAAAGTGGAATGAAACATTTCATGATTGTTTTGGGTTCACTGAGAATGTAATATTATAAAATATTTTTTTTGATCTGTGTTCCAGTTGTCATTAAACATATCATCGTCATAACATAATGCTATCAAATGCTATTTAATGGTTAACCATTTAATGGTTTCAGAAATGTTAGAAAATAACAAATAAATAGATTAATAAAGTATTTAGAAAGTTTATAAAATGTCTGCCATTTAATTAAGGACAAAATTTATATTATTATGTAAAGGTCTATCTAAAATAATCTGTCATTTTTATTGTTAAAACATTAAACGTCATATCTCATTCAAATGTAGCCCCTAAGTAAAATGCTATACATTGTTTTTAGCTGTGATACCTTATTATATTTTATAATAAAGGTATATATCATTTGATATCTATATATAGACCTTTTTCTTCGTTGCTGTATGGAGGGCGCCAAAGCAGCCAGTGTCTTTCGGTAGGATAGTGAGAAATTCTGTTTACAGCGTTTACAAATGGTAAATCTTGTTTAGAAAATGGTTGTTAAATCCGCTTTGAGTGGCATACAGTTTTTTGCTATCCACAACTATGATTTAAAAGATGTGTGTTAAAGTCGTTATACTTTTGTCAGATGCAGTTCAAGCGCGAGAGAGAAACATTCTCCTAATTCAGTGTTAGCAGTCAAATCAGATGTTGAAATACCGTGTCAGTGTTCCCAACCTCAGCAATTATACTGTAATCAGCAGCCGTTCAATGCACACACACACACACACACACACACACACACACATGCAATAGATCACTACATTAGACCAAAACATTATTGGCATGAAACTTAACAGGTGTGTAACATAAAGCCTTGCAATTTCCAAAAGATAAAAGTTTGTTACTGATATTCTGCTGGCTGATTTGCATGTTGATTCTAATTGGGAGCAGTTCTGTTTCATTTAGTTTGCTTAGTGTATTTTGCAGGGCTATTCAATTAGTTTGTCATGGGGGCCAGTTCATGAAAAGCATCCCAAACGAAGGGCCAGAGAGGTATGACTTGCAATATAATTGAAGACACAACTGCATACAGTATGTTGCATTTTTACTCCTTAAGACACTCACATTGGCTTTTTCCACATTAAATGTTAATATGTTGTATTTTGAAACTGCATAATATCAGTGCATTGTACAATGTGGCTTTTTTTTTAACAAACATTCAAATGTTGTATTTCAAAGCGCAACAAAAGCAATGCATTGTTTGAGTAGGCTTCTTCTATATTCAAACACATTCATATGTTTTGAACTGCAAAATAATTATGGATGCAACAATTATAGATTTTGGTTGTACGATTACAGTCTGAAGAATAATCATGGGTTCATGGTTATCACGTCTAATGTAAATTTAAGCTTTATATTAGGTAGGCCTCAGTTTTTAGATTAACTGTTGTTATCATCTGCGTTCATAGACACATAATCATTTTAATAATAATTCATCTAAAATATATTTTGTTTACATTGCACTAAAAGCCACGCACAGCCTCACCGCTACAGCATGAGATGTTTTCTACTTTTAAAACTTTCAAACTTTCAAACTTGAGAGCGGAAAGGACGTGAATTGGAATGGCCCGCCGTTATCCAGTGTGTGCGTATTCGGTGTACAAGCTCAGAACTTTTAACTAGCGCACAGTTGGCATTGAGAAGCCTTTACAACTAATTAACCATGATGAATTAAAAAAGTGCAGTGAAATCGGCGAATCGTTGCATCCCTAATAACGATATCAGTGCATTGTACAAAAGCCCTTTTCTGCAAACATATCCAAATGTTTTCGGCTGCCCACGCCACTAGCTTAATGTCAGGTGACTCACGCTCTGCGCAGCCTTCAACTACAGCTTGTGCTATATTGAACAGATGCACGTCACTTCATAACTATAGCGGCCGTTTTTCAACTAAACTAAATTTATTTCTGATGTCTCGGTCACACAAATTGAAGGGCCAGAACAAATACGTAGCCTTGGGGGCCACCAATTGAATAGCCCTGGTATATTGTGTAGTATTTACCATGGTATGTGTTTTTGTGTCATATCAAAAGCCCATTTTAATTTCACATTGTGCCAGTTTTCAATCATTGTGTTAGTGGGTCAGTATGTGTGTGTGTGTCAACATTTTGGTGAATTACATTTGTTTGGGTTGGTTATACTGTTAGTTTGGAGAAAAATAGAAAATGATCACTTTTGCACTGAAGATGCTTCATTTAAATGGCTCAAGAAGGTACGGGTGAACGACTCGCAGTGGTTGTTTTTCATTCCTCTTAGATTATATGTTTTAAATGATCAGTCCAGGAGGTGGTGCTGATCAACATCAGTATTAGATCAAAGCATTAAAAGCAAGTTAAAAAAAATGCTAAAAGTAAAGTCAAAGCTATGCGAATGTGACTATTTATACATGCCTTAAGCATACACGCAAAGCATGATGGTTAATTTTGCATTCTAAGAAAAAGGTCTATACACAAAAGTTCTGTTTTTTTTTTTTTAATCTGATTGGCTGAAAGCCATGCATTATTCTAGTGATAACAGCACAGTTCCAGCCTCATCACGTGTTTCACTCCCCACACAGTGTGAATGCTGGTAACTGACTGTAGTTTGAAATGTTCTGTGGCTGTTAGGTCACATACAGTAAATGTATTTTTGAGACTTTTTTAGGCAAGACATTTTTCATGCATGTTCATTGCTCATGTTCCCACCAAAAGCTGACCTATACATTTCTTCTGGAATATGAATGGTCAAATGTGCAATCTAATGGCAATATTTGTTTCAGGGAAAACAGACTACAATGTTAATTTTACAATTTTATATATCAGAAAACATTGTTCTTTTGACTGATTTACATACAGTAGCATGTTTATAACAATAAAAACTTTAAACACTGAAGCTTGATGAGCTCAACATTTATTTGCAGCCAGTTGCTTTAATTTTTAAGTTAACTCTTTTAGTTTTTACAGTGATAAACGCTCAAATATAGAAATCAAAATTCAAAGTCGCCTCAATTGATTTTTTTTTTTTTACTTTCACTTAATAAACATTTCCGTACGTGCAGTTAAATTGTTTTTATGAATAAATTCAACCCTGAGCTCAAAAATATGTCCCCCTTAACTTACAGTTTTACACTGACTCTGTGTATTTTATAAGTTGGATTTTTTACAGTGTACTGCAACTGTTAACAGTATGGGTGTCCAAAGTTTGTTGCCCATGACTTTTGTATTTTGGCTTTATTTTTGTTAAATAAATAATAGCACAGTGCAATATGTCACGTGTTGCTGATCCAATGTTTTATTTTCCACAAAATAAGACCCACCATTGTCCAGATTTTTTTTATTATTATGTTCTAATATGGAAAAAAAAAATTTTTTACAGGACTGTACACAAGCTGTTACTAGCTATGTTTCTATCCAAACAAGCTAATTAAAGTCTTAAGAACAAAATCATCACTTTCTTTAAACTGGCACCAAATAAAAAAAAAAAAAAAAGGATTTAGCTGTGGTAGAAGACGCCACTTTATGAAGATAAAATGCAATGAACTTGCAGTGGTTTTTAGAGTGTGAGACCACACTATGAGACTGCAGCAGCTCAAACAGTGTTGGGAAGTAATAATACTAAACCACTTTGATGATGGGCTTTTCCTACAGGATTTTTGAAGGACCAAAACAACATTTTAGATGATATGCAATGTGGTTAGTCTGCAAGTTTGTTCATTAATGCAGTCCTATCGCACTCAATTTTATCACATCATGTGTCAAAACAAATTTTTGGATGCGCATGCTGAAAATTTTTTATTTATTCATTTTTAATTTGTAATTTTTTATTTCTTGTTGGGTAAAAAGCTTATCCTACTCAATTGAAAGCTATTTTTTTCAGTATGCAATTCAAGTGACAAAAACAACAACAAAAACCAACTCTAGCATCTGTAACAGGTAGAGGTTTAAGCCTGACTGAAGCTAGTTTTATTATGATAATTTATATACTCACAAGTTTCATTTATTTCCTCTGTGTTCCTGTAATAGATGTAGTAGCCTAATAAGAATCCACAAAGTTCTTCCTGAGACAAAGGGCTCCACGTTATCACTGCCGAATGCTGAGTAATATTCAAAATGCTCACATTCCCAGGAGCACGGATAGGACCTGAAATTTTAAAAAGCTTCAATTTATTCATAAAATACATCATTTATTTAGTTTTTTAGCATATTTCAGCATAGGTAGAATGAAGATTAGTATGAATAGTTTGACTCACTTCCTTCAGTGAGATAAGCTTGGGTTCTGCCATAGGTTGTCTCACTTTTGTTCACATTCTTCATGTTGCAGGTGTCTTGGTCTGGTCTCGTGTGCAGGAAGAAATTATATCTTGTATAGGGCTGAAAAGCTGCATTAAAAGAAAAAGGATTAAACATGGAATATTGCTGGAATTCAAAACACTTTGTTAATGAATAAATCATATAATCATGGTTTTCTGTAAATGAGAGCAAAGCATTACATTGTGTACTAGATTTATGAATTTATTCCAGAAATTCCTAAATAAATGAATGCAGAAATGCAGAAAATACAGTCAAAATGTATACATAAATGCTGAATATATCTTATGATCAGTGTGTTTTTAGATAACACATTATTTTGGTGGTGCTATTTAGAATCTACACTAAGTAATTTAGAACTCACTCTACCTTTGACTAAGTAATTTGCAACTATGTCAACCATCACAATGTCTTTAGAGTATGAATACCCCCGAGTCTGAAGTCATCACTCCTTCCCAGGAAAGATTTCTTTGGGCCTGTAGGGGTTATCGTCCATCCATGAAGTTTACCAGCTATACTAATAGAGAAGACTCCAGATCCAGATCTGTTTTTAACTACTGTGACGGTTGGGTTTAGGGTTGGGGCAGGGGTAGATGTTCATAAAATACAATTAATGGGAAATTTTATAAATAATATGGTAACACTTTATTTCGATGGTCCATTTGAGTATTAGTAGACTGTCTACTTAATATCTGTTGATACTGACATTTAACAGACATTTAACGCACTATAAGAAACTTTGCAAGTACATGTCAACTAACACTAACCCAACCCCTAACCCCAACCTAACAGTCTACTTATAATCTAATGAGAATTAGTTGCAATGTAACTTAAATTCAACAAACAGACCATCAAAATAAAGTGTGATCAATAATATAAATAATTTCCGTTGTCAATCAGCTTTACTAATAGAGAAGGCTCCAGATCCTGAAGTTTGTACATTACAGTCATGGTTGGTGTAGGAGTAGATGTTAATAAAATACAATTAATGTGAAAATTAATAAATAATTCTCATTGTTAATCAGCTATATCAATAGAGAAGATACCACATCCAGATCTATTTTTACTGTGACGGTTGGGAAATGTAATAAATAACATAAATAATTCTTGTTAACTTCCGGCTGCAGCCGTATGTGATCTATAGGTGATAAACCATGTGGATGGATGGCAGAAGGCCCCTACTGGCCCATATCTATCAGATGATAACTACTAATAACATACAATCAATAGAGTGATAACATTCGAATGGGCTGGATAACTAATGTCTGTTAAAGTCATCAAAGTCTAACCAATAGGTCATTTTTTATCTTAGAAATATAAATGAAATATGAATGATAAATCAATGGACAACTTTTTAAAAAATCCCATTTTAGTATACTGATCTTTTCTCCTTATACTGTTAAAAGGTTACTTCAGCCAGCTTAATAGGGAAAAATAAAAGGGAACAGTACTGTTCTTGGTTATGCCAGTTATTTCTTTGTGGTTCCCCTTAACGTAGAATGGCTGGAAAGCAGGAATCTGTCCTTCGGCCCACCACTCCACAGAGTAACACACACTTGAGACCAAGCTGCTCCAGGACAGGCTGAAACTGTTGTTGCTCGTAATGTTGACACTGAATGGCCCAAACGAATCTAAATAAACAAGAGTAATGAATAGAATTAACATCTTTGTTCAATGTATGTTTACTGTATTGTATTGTATTATATTGTATCATATAATATGTTTATGCTTTCCAGAGCACTCTTTATGTAACATGTTACACAAGATGAAAGCAATGTACCTCGCCACTCATCCATTTGTTCAATGATTATACTGGAAACAGGAGATGACCCAGCATTGTTAAAAGCCCTGATGCTGATTTTGTATGCAGAATAAGACAAGATGAGGATGAGAGATGGATTTTTGACTTTGAAACTGCTGGTTTGACTGCTGGTTTCCCCCGATTCTTTCCTCACCGTCACATTGTAGTAAGCCACAGCCTCACTGTTCGGATACTGAAAGAAAGGTTGACCACTCTTGACACAACACCCTGATTTGTAGATTCCTATATGGGAATTTCTATTAGAATTTGGAACAGGACATATTTATGAACAAATAACAAAGCAAGTGATGGTATTCAGTCCATGCAGTAGGTCACTTATCAGTTTAGTTTTACATTCCTCCAAGAGACACTATACAGTACACAGTTCGTATATCAGACTGCATCAGCAGATCTCATTTTATCTTCATTTCTCAGTTAGTAAATGCTATATAAGAACTATATTAATTCATCCATTATTTTTTTTTGGGTTAGTCCCTTTATTAATCTGGGTCACCACAGCAGAATGAATCGCCAACTTATGTCATAATATGTTTTACATATGTTTTGTATGATGCTATTCCAGCTGCAACCCATCACTCGGAAATACCCATACACACTCATTCACACACATACACAACAAACACTTTAGCTTACCCAATTCACCTATAGCTCATGTCTTTAGACTTGTGGGGGAAACGAAGCACCCAGAGGAAACCCACAGGGAGAACATGCAAACTCCACACAACTGACCTTCTTGCTGTGATGCGAATGTGCTACTCATTTGCTTAGATAAAATGTTGTTGGTAACAAATATGCCAGACTACATGTTGCTTCGGAATCAATGCCCGCATGATGTCTACAACTTGCATTCTGTCATCAAGAAGCCGGATAATTTATAAATGTCTCTATGATTTGCTATCGAGTGTTTCCCCACAAAACAAAATCTGAACAGGCCAGAAAATCTTTAGCCAGGGACAGCCCTAAGGTTAGGCACTTATTGGTGCATCACTCTGTTCTTACCCTCAATCGTCCATCACTCTGGAACAGGGAAAATCTGGAATCACCAGATCACACGACCTTCTTCCATTGCTCCAGAATTCAATCTTTATGCTAACTAGCAAACTAGAGTCGTTTTTTTCCAATTTGCCTCACTGATAAGTAAATTTCTTAGCCTACACCGCTGTTTAGGCCCAATCCCTTTAGTTGCCTTCTCATTGTGCATGTGGAAATGCTCTTACTTTCACCGTTAAACATAGCCATGAGTTCTACTTTTTGGTATAATTTGATTTCCTCAGAGTTTTTTAAGTGATTGCCAATCTCAAACATTTACTGCCCACTATTCTTCCAGTTTTTACTAAGATTCTCAACCCAATTTTAACAGGTCCAGCAATCTCCTTAGACGTTTTCTTTGTTTGAGGAATGCCAATAAATTGACCCTTTTGAAACAGATTAACAACTTTTCGGACATGTTGGTTTAAGTAATGAGCAACTACTCTTTGCATTAATTTATTAATTTTCCTTCTGCTTAGTCCCATTATTCATCAGTGGTCACCACAGCGGAATGAACCACTAACTAATCCAGCATGTGCTTTACACAGCAGATGCCTATACAGCTGCAACCCAGTACTGGGGAACACCTATGCACTCTAACATTCACAGACATACACTACTACCAATTTGGTTTATTAAGTTCATCTATACTGCATGTCTTTGGACTCTGGGGGAAATCAGAGCACCTGGAGGAAACCCACGCCAACACGGGTAGAATAAACTCCACACAGAAATGCCAACTGACCCAGCCGGGACTTGAACCAGCGACCTTCTTGCTGTGAGGCGACTTCTTGCTGTGTGCTAACCACTGAGCCACCGAGCTGCTCCTCTTTGCATTAGTTAGGGTTAAATAGCTTGTTATCAGCTAAAACATGATAATCCATGTTGTAATTATCTTATGCAAGACTCTTACCTATTTCCTAAGTTTAATTCGGTTGGTGACTTTTTTTGAATGGGCAGTGTATAATACATTCTTAGACCATGTGTAATGTTATATGAATGAATAAACAAATTAATGTAATAATTACAATAAAATTGGGAAATGAAATGTTTTAGTACCTCCCACATGACAACCACTTTTCTCTGTCCAGCTATAGTCTTGACATCATGGTCAACTCCATTATGGTCTTGAATCTCCCACTGGATCAATGGTACATCTGTGAGTTCTAGAGAGAGAGAGAGAAAAAAAGAAAGTCAATTTAATTGTCAGTTAAAGAGTAAAGATAAAGTGTGCATTTCCTGTGCCACCAAAATCACAAAAATTGTACTGTATGTTTGAAAGCTAAACCAGAACATGGGCTCAATCAATTAATATTTGTTTAGACTACTACAGTAAGTTAGGGTGTTTGTAACGTATTCTGCTTTGTGACAGAAATCACACACTTCACTGTTAAAGACAGTTTCAGGAAATTGAAGTAAAAATACATAAACTTGTATTTTGGTAACCCCTATCCTCAACTTACCTGGTGGGACCGTCATAACCTCACTGAGTGAACACTGTGCACATTTATCGGTGGGAATGCACTGTATTTGCAACTCATAGGACAGAGAAGACGTCGTGTTCCACAACACGCATTCTCTGTTGTTTTCAGACAGTTGCTGCAGGCACAAGGAAGTAAATTTCTTGAGTTAAATATGGCCCTGTTTTTATCACAAGCACATACAGTAGAAATAGACTGCGAATACACTGTTAAAAAGACTGACCTATGCCATGTTCCTAGTTTCTTTTCCCCTTGTTCTGTTCACTTTGTCCCTTTATTTTCAGTTACACATCCTAGTCTCATCCTCATGTTACCCTACTGAACTTTGTTCCCTTGGTTACTAATAGTCGGTGATAGATAGATAGATAGATAGACAGACAGACAGACAGACAGACAGACAGACAGACAGACAGACAGACAGACAGACAGACAGACAGACAGACAGACAGACAGACAGACAGACAGACAGACAGACAGACAGACAGATAGATAGATAGATAGATAGATAGATACATACATAGATACATAGATAGATACATAGATAGATAGAAGCTTATGGGAACTAGAGTTCTCAACTGTAGATAACCCTTCTTATTTCACACTGTGGTGGCTCACCACACCACTACTCTGTTCTGTACCAAAGCTATCCAAGTTAACAGCTGACTTGCACAGCACTCACTTCCAGTGTTTTTTACTACACCATAAAATGCCACAGCGCACTGTGAAAACCACAGTTGAGCTGTGCTACTAACGTGTAAATATTTTCTATGTACAAAATACACAGAGCAACTAACATGTGATTCCATGAATGAGTAATTAATACACTGCATGAGTCATAATAGATGCAAAAATTTTATTGTTTGCATTTGAAACTAAAATTGAACTGTCACTAAGTGAAGTTTATTTATAAACTAATTTCGAGAGGATCACATGCTTATGATTGCTTGCAGCCGGTCCTGCATTATTCAATTTAGGATTTACCAATCAGATGATTCCTAAGCCAGGGGCGCCACGGTGGCGCGTGAGTAGCACGTTCGCCTCACAGCAAGAAGGTCACTGGTTCGATCCCCGGTTGGGCCAGGTCCCGGTTGGGCCAGTTGGCATTTCTGTGTGGAGTTTGCATGTTCTCCCCGTGGTTGCGTGGGTTTCCTCCGGGTGCTCCGGTTTCCCCCACAGTCCAAAGACATGCGGTACAGGTGAATTGGGTAAGCTAAAATTGTCCGTAGTGTATGTGTGTGAATGAGAATGTATGGATGTGTTTCCCAGAGATGGGTTGTGGCTGGAAGGGCATCCGCTGCTTAAAACAAATGCCGGATAAGTTGGCGGTTCATTCCGCTGTGGCGACCCCGGATTAATAAAGGGACTAAGCCGAAAAGAAAATGAATGAATGAATGATTCCTAAGCCACTATAAATACCCTAAGATCCATATCACAGCTATCTTTGTTTTGAAGAATCCCCCCCTTCCACCCCTACTCCTCCTCCTTTCCTAGATGGGTGGCACGGTGGCCCAGTGGTTAGCACTGTTGCCTCACAGCAAGAAGGTGAGAGGGGAGTTTGAGTTCAAGTAGATCTGAAGAACTCCCCTGCTGTAGTAGCTAATGAACAGAGGCTGCGTCCGAAACCGCCTACTACTCAGTAGGTACTGCATTTGAATTTAAACGTACTGCTCGGCCGTTAGAAAAGTACGTTCTATACAGTATGAATGTGAGAAGTATGAATGGAATTCGGACATACTACATCCGCCATTTTGTCACGGTCACGTGACCTACCTGCGTCAGTTGCGTCGCTTCACTCCCATTCATGAATTCTCTCGCGGGGCATCATGGGATAGCGCAGCGTGCATGGGATGCGCACTTCAGAATCTCGCCGGAAGTAGTAAGTCATCCGGGTACTTCTCGCATACTGATTTTCGAATTCTAAGAATTCGGACATACTACTCGGCACGCATACTGATTTTAGCGTACTGTATAGTATGGAAGTATGCGGTTTCGGACGCAGCCAGAGTGATTACTCTTAAGAGATTACTTACTAGGAGCATGTCTATGGTGATGATTTAAATTAGTCAATCAACTTAAGTTGCATGTTTTTGGACGGTGGGACGAAACCAGGGAACCCAGGGGAAACACACTTGAGGATGGGGTGAACGTGTAAACTCTGCACAGAAATGTCGGCTGGCTTGGTAAGGACTAGAACCAGTGACGTTCTTGCTGTGAGGCAACAGTGCTAACCACTGGGACACCATGCCACCCAATCTAGATAAGGCGGAGGAGTAGGGGTGGAAGGGGGGATTCTTCAAAACGAAGATGGCTGTTAAATGGAACATAGGGTATTTATAGTGGCTTAGTAATCGACTGATTGGTGAATCATAAATTTAATAATGCGGGGTCAGCCGCAAGCAATCATAAGCATGTGATCCTCTCAAAATTAGTTTTTAAATAAACTTCACTTAAGGCAAGTCATTTCACTTAGTGGCCATCTATGCATCCCGGGCAGTATATGCTCAAGCATTCTGTCTGAATGGGCAAACATCAAATTCTCCAAAATTGCTTGCCAAGCTTGATTCAATTTCATATTAAGAATCACCAATAAAATTAAAGATCAACTCTGTCTTTAGTTTCATTTCTAAACGTTCTAATCACACAAAATCTGCAGAAACACATGGCTGGTCTGAGCCCCTCCCACAGAGATTCATCAGTCTATAGCTATCGTTGATTTGCTCCTGTACTAGAAGGCGGGGCTTCATTCACCATGTTGACCGTTACATTTTTCCTCATTCAAAACAATAAGAGTGACAAGTCTTGTGTATTGTGATGATGC
The DNA here is from genome assembly GCA_903798035.1 of Danio albolineatus. NCBI lineage: Eukaryota > Metazoa > Chordata > Actinopteri > Cypriniformes > Danionidae > Danio > Danio albolineatus. Next base: position 1,704,261 of record CAIGQQ010005973.1, on the reverse strand, counting down.
TCACATTCACAAGCACTGAACTGATGTATAATTTGCTTTCCAGAGAAGAAGGAAGGTATTGGTGTTTGGAATGACATGAGGGTAAGTAATTAATAACATAAGTTTAATTTGTAGGTGAACTAACACTTTAAGGTCTGTAAACCCCTCTCTACCATAAGCCAACTGTGCTTAGATTGATCAGCTGGCCAAGTCAGTTTCAATTGGTCTTTCTGTATCTATTTCATGTCAGAAACTAAAAGCCCATGTTAAGGCGTTTATATGTTTGAATTATGCAAATTTCTTACTTTGTTTAGTCATAGATTGAAAGCAGGCAAAAAGGTTTTAAAAGAACAACAAGGTAAGTATAGGGTAAGTAACAAGGACAGTATATTTAATAATAATTTTTATGACCAAACTTTGCAGATTGTTTACATTTTATTAATTTATAAATCAATATATTATAAATTAATTTAACTACAAAAGCTTGAAACACAAAGCATGATAATCTTTTGTGGTTAAATTTTTTTTAACGGAAGACCCTTATTCCCGGCTGGTATGATGTGGATTTCACAGCAAGTGAATTCGTCCCTTTCATGAATTTATCAATGTTTATAACTTTTAAAGAATTTATAAAAAGTTTTTTTTTTCCCAAACCACTATGGTTTCGATTTTAAAAGCTATTAACTCTTTCAGTGGGGTTGCACTGATTACTGTAATATTATTGTATTACTGTAATTAGTTCTTTTAAATTAACAAGTGCTCACGTAGATTAATCATTTGTCTAAAACCCCATTTCATCTGAAGAAATAAAGTTACTTGTCTTCTATGTGGAACAAAAGGGGAGCAAGCATCATAATATATTAAAACCTAATGATGTTACCCTTACTGTACTATGTGCTATATACTACATTGCCTTCATAGATAAGCTGTAGCTGATTTTACTAAGATTGAAACACAGCAGACCAAAGTAAATGCTATCAAGGCACTTCCAAGCTTTGTGTTGTATCATATTTATATTTATGACATTTTAGCTGGCAACAGCAGAACATTCATTTAATATGTTAGTACAGGTACCAGTAAGATATCTCCAGGTTGTTACTTTACTGTATAAACTACACTAAATACATATTGTTCCCTCATACCTACAGGTATGTGCTGCATAGGCACACCATTATTATATCAGAAAAGCATGCTGTACATACATTATGGTTTACTGTATGGTTTACTGTATGGACTGTAAGATAAAGTGCTATTTCAGGTCTTTCTGTAACTAACTAAAAAGTTCTAAGCCGTTTATATTGTGAGATTTGTGCAAGCACATACTGTACTTCCTTCATTTATTTCCATTCGGCTTAGTCCCTTTATTCATCAGGGGTTGCCACAGCGGAATGAACTGCCAACTTATCCAGCATATGTTTTACACAGTGGATGCCCTTTCAGCTGCAACCCAGTACTGGGAAAACCCCATAAACTCTCACATGCACAAACACTACGGTCAATTTAGTTTATTCAATTTACCTACCGCATGTCTTTGGACGGTGGGGCAAACCCACACCAACAAGGGGAGAATATGCAAACTCCACACAGAAATGCCAACCAGGCCAGCCGGGACTCAAACCAGTGACCTTCTTGCTGTGAGGCGAAAGTGCTAACCACTGAGCCACTATATCGCCCCCATCCTGTACTTAAGGATTTAAATTCATACAAACACCAACTGTATAAAAGAGGCCCTTATTCATTAACCACAAACCTACACCACACTCTAGTATACAAGATTTTCTCAAACCTACACTCACCTACTGCATACTAATCATGGGTTAAACAAGATTGCAGGATCTTAATCAGAATTTAGAACAAAAAAAGTCTGCATTTTTTATATATCTGACATATAAATA
>CAIGQQ010005973.1:1690961-1701987 GCA_903798035.1 Danio albolineatus | reverse complement strand
ACCCTTTAATGTGTGATAGCGAAGATACTGCTAGTTTGATTCGATTGCATATAGGTATCGATCATAAGTAGGCCCACAGAATCTGCGCACGCAGAATTCCGCAGATTTCCGCAGATTTTTAGCCCATCATTGATTCTGTTTATTTACTGATGTAAATGTGTGTAAATTTATATTTAATCAGTTTTCAAATCAATTTCAGTAATAATATTGACTAATATGAAAATATTCATATGATTTATTTACAATACAGTTTGTAAAGTTATATTTTTTGTCTTTTAGTAGAGATTTTATTCGAGATAATTGCTTTGTTTACCAAATAAAGTGGATCTAATTGGATTCGCATTGTAAACATTAAATACAAGTTAAAAAGGTATAACTTTTTATTTTATATATTACTTTTTTTGTTATGATGTTCCTAAAATAATTCCACATAAATCCGCAGATTTTTAACAAAATACTCCGCAGAAATAGCAAAAAATGCCCGCAGATTCCGTCTGGCCCTAATCATAAGTATTTGTGGACATAATGACAAAATGCATTCAGAGATTCTCTGAAACTGCTGGACGTTACTGACCTTCTTCCAATTTGTAGAATTGAACTCCCTGTACTTTACACTGAAGTTTTGAATGTTATTGCTTTCATCTCCCCATTCAACCATAAGAGTTAGATGGCCCGAGCTTCTTTTAAAAGTGACATTTGAATGAGGACCACATAGTGCTGTAATAAAAGAAAAAAAAAGATATTAAACAGATTCTTTTTTTTTTTTTTCTGGTAACAGAATTTGCAAGCAGTTTTGATTAATATTAGCATTCCTAGCAATTGAAGTATTTTCAAGTATTTGCATATTATAAATCATTATATTAATAAATAGTTAAAACATGAATACAATAATAATAATAATAATAATAATAATAATAATAACACACTCATCTGTGATGGTATTCCACTGAAACTTTTGTAGATGCAGCTTAGATTTTCCCTCTTTCCAATCACGTGAGCTGTGATGTTATACTTAATACTGAAAGGAAACTCATTGGAAATCCAGATAGCATTTTTCTGGTTTGCGGATCCACAATTGCATTTCCTTCTACTGTACATAGGAAAAAATGATATAATACATGTGGAAGATTTAATACACGTTTAAAGGGATAGTTGAAATGAAAATTGAACACAATATATATTCAATTCTCATTATATCTCATTGTTCAATTTTCATTATATATTTAATATACATAAATATAAAAATATTTGCCTATATACATCATAATACACACCTGTTAAAACCAAAGCTTTTCGAGATGTCAGATCTTTTCCCACATTTAATGAAATTTTATACAGTAATGTCAAAATGTCATGCAAAGAAAGAGATTGATTCAAACTATAGTCATAGTCTTAGCTGAACATACTTCTCATTTCTCATAACAGTGCAATTGTATCTATTCTGTCAAATGAATTGGAGAGGATTTGCAAACAAACCCAAATTGCTATGATCAGATGCTTTCTGAACTTCTGCTTTCTCACCGCTGTCATTTTTGGAAATCACACAGCAATTATTTACATCTACATCTAAATGTTACTCTAGTAGTCTGAACATTGTCATTATGTACAGTATATTATCATTATTTCTCATTTGGTATCCACAACTTTTTTTTTGCTTCCAGGTAAAGGTAAAAAAGTCAATATTTAGTGAATATTTTATATAAATATTACTGGGTAAACGGTACATTAGTGAAGTCAAATAAATTGTTAATTAAAGAACCATTAGGATTTCCTGTAGCCTGTCTCGCCAATTTCACCTGCTCTTGCTTTTGTTTCTGTCAGCTTTGCGTTCAGTTAAAAGATTAATAAACTATTAGTGTTCAAAACACTCGCTCGCTCACTCACTCACTCACTCACTCACTCACTATACTTTGGCTTTGTCCCTGATTTATCAAGGCTTGCCACAGCCGAATGAACCATTATTACTCTGACATATCGTATGTTTTATGAAGTGGATGCACTTAGCTGCAACCTGGCACTGGGAAACACTCATACACTCTCATTCACACACACATTCATTCACAATGACCAATTTGGTTTACCCAATTCTGGGAAATATATAGCAATACATAGCCCTGTGTAAAAAAACAAACAAAAAAAAACTAAACTTGCCCCCTAAACCTAATAAGTGGTTGGGCCACCTTTAGCAGCAACACCTGTAATCAAGTGTTTTAGACAACTTGCAATAGTCAATAATATTAATAATCAAAGACTTTCTCACACAGTGCTGTGAAGTTTTGGATTTAGTTTTCTCTTAATAATAAAAACCTTAATTAAATAAAAAATAAATGAATAAATAAAAAACTGCATGATGTGTGTTATCTTTGACTAACATTTAAGATTGCTTGATCATCTGAAGCATTACAGCGAGACAAACAAGCAATAATATGAAATCAGTAAAGGGCAAACACTTTATTTCCACACCACTTACTTTACTTAGACCCCATGGAAAACTTCAAAATCAATTCAAGAGTTCACATTTAGCTGATTATTGAAAACAAAGCATGTTTGACATGCTGTCCCAGGAGAGAGACCTGAGCTCGAAAGATTCTTGAGCCTGGGGCTCCCTCCCATTTCAATGTCAGCCTATTCCTTATTTATAGGGGCTGCCAGGGCTGAATGTACTGCCAACTGTGCAAGCATATGTTTGTGTGGAAATGCTTAGTACTAAAATGATCATATATTTTGTCAATTTGATTTATTTAGTTCATTTATGATGCATGTCTTTGGACTGTGAGAGGAAACCAAAGTACCCAGGGGAAACCTATGTGAGCATGGGGAGAACATGTAAACTCCACACAGAAATGCCAACTGGCCCAGCCAGAACTTGAACCAGTGACCATCTTGCTATGAGGCAACAGTGCTAACCACTGAGCTTCCTTGCTGCCCTATCCTGGATTAACCTAGAAAACAGGGGGAGGAGTAGGGATGGATGGGGGGATTCTTCAAGACGAAGAAGACTAAGGTAAGGAAATCTGGTTATTTATTATGAGTTTGGATTCGCCTGATTGGTTAATTATGTGATAGCGAATGTGGGACCAGCCATGGTCACAATCATAAGCACATGATCCTCTCAAAATTATTTAAAAAATAAACTTCAAAAAGTAGAGACAATGTGAAATGAAGACAAAATTTATGTAATATGCTTGGAAACAAATTCTGTCATGTCAACTGGCAAAAAAACAACAACAACAACAACTGCTTATTACCCATCTCATAACACCATAGCCAATATAATCATCTTTAGTTGGGACTAATGAAAAACATAATGCTAGGGCTTTTTGGCTTAGTCCCTTTATTTTCAGAGGTCACTAATAGTGCCAACTTATCCAGCATATGTTTTACACACCAGATACTCTTCCAGCTGCAACCCAGTAGCCTACTGGGAAACGTCTAAACACATTAATTCACAAACATACACTATGGCCAATTTAATTTATTCAACTCACCTATAGTGCATGACTTTGGACTTGTGGGGAACACTGGAGCACCTGAAGGAAACCCACGCAAACACGGGGAGAACATGCAAACCCCACAAAGAAATACCAACTGACCCAGCCGAGGCTCGAACCAGCGACCTTCTTGTGAGGCGACAGCGCTACCCGCTGCACCACCGAAACCCAGAAAAAATGACAATGAGTATTTCTAAAAACTATAAACAACGGATGACTTTTGAAATATTATTTATAAAGTTTTTGGATATGATGATAATAATCAATACTTGCAAACAGAGTTTTTTTCTCGAAGTTACTATACTTTCAGTTACTATCTTTCTTTTCATCCAATACTGTGCATCACTGCTTTACAAATGGATTGGGAAAGTGCAGGTAAAAAAATGTGCTCCAAATGTGACCTCAAACAAGTGTTTAGAAGCTTATATTACTTGCTCTTATGTCCTGAAACACTTAACGGTTTCCTTTACTTAAGGTAAGCGAATAATATGCAACATCCTTAAATTATTCTCTCAAATAAAGGGGGATTATCTATTAAGTGTCATATAACCTAGGGAAAAAAATGTATATGTTTTAGGTCTCTCCGGAGCGCTTAGGCTAAATGTTTGATGGTATCTACCGAAAGAAGGGGTTTAAATTTTTTTTCCTACTTTTTATACAGAGTTGTTACCGAAGAAATTCTGTGGTTTCATATTATGGATGGTGCACTGGGTCATCCCTCAAATGTAGCCTAGCAATTTTTACATATAGCCTAGTATTGCATTACTTTGCATACATTTGTATACTTAAACTATAAAATGAAACTCTGTTTGATGTGGCGTTATCATATGCAAAAATCATTTAAGTCAATCAGGATTTGTTTGATTCGTAGATTAGGCTATGTAGACTATTTTAAATAGATCATTTAAGGACTATGAATAACATTAAATGAGGAAAAAAGGTCTGACATCAATTTACCTGAATTCATTTATTACTTTTTAAAAACACACAGTTCTAAAATATGATGTTTTAGATTGTCAGATTTAATACAGAAAAGTTGAACACTTGATCCAAATAATAATGAACCATTAATCAATAGATAAAAAGTGTGAAGACCAGCTTAAGACTACAATCAAAGAAATGTTGAAATTGTTCGCAAACTTACATTTGGGTGTAGAATTTGTATGATGTTGAAATGTTGCCTCCTTGCTTCCATTCACAAACGGACATAGGTTGAGTTTTTTTATACTTTATGAAGCATCTCAAATCATAAACATCTGTGGAATGAAAAATACCCACTGATTAAATAAACACAATCACCTATGGCTTTTAGTAAATTGAAACAAATAAACAATAAGACCTGGGAAAAAAAAGGTGTAATGCAATGTAAATAAAAGTAATTTTCCAGATTCACTCACTTACTTTCCTTCAGCTTATTATCTTCTTTATCAGGGATGAAAATTATAGATTAAAACTTCTTGAAAACACTTTAGTGTGAGGAACTTTCTTCTGCCACAAATTCAAACCTGAAGCTGACTATATTAACAGCTAAGCAAAAGTGTGAATTGCTCATTTAAAAAACGCATCATAGAGTATGTCTTAGGGAAATCATGAATCAGGAATGGAACAGAACACCATGAACAAAAATGAGACAGTTTCAGAATTCCATCGTACTTTTCTTCACCAACAATAACCCCGTAAAAGCCAAAGTAAAGCAAACACTAAATTATTACAAGCGCTCTAGAATACCTGATTCTGATTAGCTAATCAGAACAGTATACTGTCAAAACCTGCCTGGAATCTTAGCCATGCTGTTCAGTGAATAACTGCACACCTTTAAACGTTCATCAACCAATCAGAATCAAGCATTCAACAGCCCTCTAGAATAAGGATGATCATTATACTGTGTCTGTTGCCATCCGATGGTGTAACAATGTAATATAAATCATTATAAACATTTCGATATACAACAATAACAAGATGTTAAGCATTTAATATATAATGTTAGAAAACTTATGTTTGGCCTATTTGCTCTGAAAAACAAAACAAAACAAAACACAGATGTTTGTGACTAAAAAGTGTATTCCATATAACAAAAACAAAGTATTATTTACATTAAACCAATATAGACATACAGATTCCTGAATGACAGTCCGAAGAGTGATCCCGGGGAAGGTGAGCAATGAATATAAGGAAAATATATGTGTGTTAGAGTTGAAACCTAGGATTTATTTTCAGTTTTTTACATGGAAAAGGCAATTATTTTTTAGGGCAATTTATTTCCACTTGCCTTACCCAACAAGACCAAAGAGTAAATAAGTATAAACAGCGAGTGCTCAGAATAAGTGATTACAGATCCTTTTGAAAATTTATATTTTTATTTCTCAGTGAATATAACCGATATATTTAGGTGCATTTAAACTAAACAGTTTTAGTGAACATATTATATCTATTGAATGTCTTTAGGAATAGAATCATAATACATGTAAATTCAAACAAGCTATTCCAAAAACCTGTCCAAAACAACTTTCAACTAAATTTCTTTATTTGTTTTATGTCTCCCTTGATTTTTCTTTTCATGTTTTAAATTTTATTTAATATTTTCCTCCAACATGTTAATTTGGGTTTACTAATTTTCAGAATCTGATCTGATCTTATTTATTTATTGTTTATTTGTTTATTAGACTAATGTATATGCACAAACATATTATTGTAAAAAGAAAATATCTGTGGGGTGTTTTCATTTATGCTGAGCATAGCGTATACAATTCATGGAAGTAGTTGTTTCCTACCTTCAGTGTTACATTGAAGTTTCTCTGACAATGCTTGGCAGGAACAGGATTCTGTAAAATTACAAAAGAAAGCTGTTAGGGGTTTTTCATGTATCTTTGCCCAACAGCTAAATATTGTAAGCTGCACAGATGAATCTTAAGTACTCCAGCATGAGAATGTTTCAAAGAGTATTAAACAAGAAAATCTGTACAAAGATCATGCTGTGGCTGTCTGACCCAGAAAGCACATCAGAATCTTAAACATTTCTTTATTTTGTTTTAATAGTTTCATTTATTATTTACAATATTTACTGGTTTAAATGTCACACAAAAGAGCTTCAATATGATCTCAAACTCAGACTAAAGTAAATGCACACACTTATACATAGAGCAAAGGAATATATGTCCATCGTACTGACCTGCTGATGCTTCAGTTGTACAGAGAGATATGAAACCTGAAACACATTAATAAAATGACTCTAATTTCATCAATATTGTAAATAAACTACAATACTGTGACAGACTCGGTGTAAATACTTTCTTGAAAATACATCTAATGCACGTACCTAGAGTGAAGTAAAATGCAGCCGAACACTTGCGCATTGTCGCCTCCTCTGACAGGCGGGTACACATGCAGCCAGCAGTTAACGGAAGAGTGTGGGTTATTCCCTTCCCAATAGTGACAAAAAAAAAAAAAAACTGTCCAAAAACACTATCTCATAGTCTAGTGAACTGCCTACCTAGACAGCATACATTTATGTATACACAGCATTTTTGGCCATTATAAGCACCAAACAAAACATTTAACCGCTTCTGTGCAGGTGGAAATGTGCTGTATTGTTGGTTACATTTCAGTAAATTTACTGTTCCGCCATCCTTTACTCACTCTTGACTAGTTCCAAAACAGTTTTTTTTATTTTTATTTTTTTATCAATTGAACAAAAAGAAGATATTTTGAAGAATGCTGGCAACCTGCAACTATTGATAGTATTTGTTTTTCCTACTGGATGTCACCATTGCAACTGAACTTGGCATCATGTCTAAACACAAAAGAAGATATGTTATAAAGATATACAGGAAAGTGAAAAAGACATCTTGTGAAAAATCATATAACGTTTGCACTTCATCCAAATGCTTCTTTATAAAACAGTGAAACTACCATACTGCTCGCAAAATATCTACACTATATGGTTAAGATGCTATACCAAAATCACCATATAGTTGGATCTTAATTCTCAAAGGTCTAGAAACCGACTTGTGCAGAAAAACAGTTTCACTTCTGTAAACTCAGAATAGAAGTTTTAACATGTATTAGTGAACTTTGCAGGGGCTAGTCTCATGACACTTAAAATAACTCATGCTTTAAGAAGCTTTCCTTTATTTTCCTCACTAAACATTAGATTTGTGACATTTTTTATAACAAACTATTGACTTATATCGCACTTTATGTTTTATATCCGTTTCATGTATTCATGTGTGTGTGTGTGTGTGTGTGTGTGTGCTGTCAGTTTTTATTCGGATATGCTTCATGAAACAAAACAATTATTTATAAGTGATTCAGATGATGCCAGATGAGAGAAGGTTTTCAAACCTTTTTGTAATTCCTTCTCAAGCACTGTACTTGCTACTATGAAATAACTAATAAGTACTAATAAAGTTTGAGTTAGATATGCGATATCTCTTAGCACTGTTAAATTACAGAATAACACGTGTTGTGGAAACTTGTCTTTTTAAGGGAGCAAGCAGTTTTCTTAGATTACTCTAAAGCCTTTGTGACTTTTGTGAAATGAGTGAACGGTTTCATTTGACAGATCTCAGAAAACCAGAAATGAACTGTTAATAGAGTTCACTTCTTTGAATCTGTACAGCTTTCAAGGAAACTTATTTTGAGCTTTGGTGTGTGTGTGTTCTGAAATACTTAATATTGAATAAATTATAAATTAATTCTGTATCTGAAAATAGTTTATTGTATTAATAAAAAAAATATTTGGCTAAAATATATGGACGAACTCAATGATTTTTTAAAAAACAACAACAACAACCCAATTGGATTAAGACATATTTCAAGCTTATATTATTAAAGGGCCATAAATAAATCCAGTATTTTTTAGCCTTCTATCTAAACAATAACCATTCCATGATTGTATCTATATAATATATACGGTTACTAGAAATAGTGTAATAGACAATGTGATATGGGTGCAAACATCAAACATCACTCTTTCTACACACACACATGCACGCGCACACACGCACGCACACAGGAAGAGACACATTCACACTTCAGAGACTTCAACGTTAGGAGGCCCAGTGTAGGAAACACATTGCCATATATAACACGAAGCTAGCCTGCTTGTTCTTAACAGGATCTACAATATGCTCTTTGTTTATCAAGCCAGAACAGACATACAGGAAAAGTTAATCCTTGACATCAATATTGATTGCCAATCTACTAAAAGTCTCTGTATATACAGTTGGCAACCTCAGCATCTACTAAGCAGCAATGTTATTTATAAACAGGGAAGACTGTCTCAAAAGCTTCCACATACATTTCAGTCAAGAGTTTTACCCAGCTCGCTGCTAACATGGAACATGCTTCTGTGACAGCGCGAACAACGCTAACCACATGGTGATCAGTCGCTCTGATAAAATTTGAAGAAACCAAGAACATCCTTTCAATTTGTTTACATAGTGCACCTCGTTCTGAGAAATGAATGTGACAAAGAACGAAATCTTACATTTCCTTGCATAATCCACAGTTGTTCCATCGTCTTGGTTAAGCATCAAAATGTGAGTCAGCCAATTAATCTGTTGACACTAAAGTAGATGTTTTGAAGAAAGCTAGACACCTGTAACCATTGACTTTTCCTATTTTGGAGGTCAATAGCTTTTCAGCTTTCTTCAAAAAAAAATCTAATTTAGTGTTCAACAAAGTAAAGAAACTAATTTGTGACCTCTTGAGGGTAAATAAATAGTGATTACTTTTTCATTTTTTGTGTGAGCTATCCCTCAGTCAAAGGGATGTTCACAGGAAGTTGGTCATAAATTTTAGAGTGATGTACAGCACAGTTTTAAAATCCCCCACCTATATGGGTATCAATACTTTTACCACTCATCACTTTGATCACCTGACATATGAAAAAGATGGTTTTGATCCCTGATAAAGATAAGAAAGAGTGGGTTGTTTTGCTCTTTATGAGTGAGTGTGTTTAGCTGATTCCGTGACATTCTTTTTTAGACTGAATCAACACCTTTTCAGAATGATACGATGGTGAGATGATAATTGTAGTGAGAAAATTTCCACGTTATGTAACCTCAGACAGAAAAGGTAGAGAAGCCAAACATCAGTCCAAAACAACAAGACCCTCATTTGAGTCGGTGCAGATTTAAAAAAAGCATTCGATTATATATATTTTTCTCCACAAATTTTTACTCCCTGATATATACGCTATAGTCTGCCTTTCCAAGTAACATCCAATTAATGGACTTTGCAACATGTAAACTCTAATTACAGTTTAAACAAAATTCATCAAATATTGTTTAAAATAAACTATATGCACCCAGGCTGAAAATAGCAATATTACATAGACAAGAACATACAAATTTCCAGTGATTCCAGGGTACAAAATAATTCTTATATCTGTTTGATTTGCTCAAAATGGAGTTTTTTAAAGTTTTTGTTTGTTAAATCTCCACCCAGAAGGAAGCAGTGTAAATTTAGTACACAATGAATGGGTGTAATCAGAAAGGACTAACTGGTCCTTCTTAGTCACCTTACAGTACAGTGTGTTCATATGTTTGTAATCAGCCCCCACTATCTTGCTGTACATTTGAATTACACTGTTTAAAACAATTTTTTGAAAAAATTAAGAAACAAGTATAAAACATCTTCACAAAAGCAACTTCCACATGAAAAGTCCTAAGTTTCCTTAAAAAAAAGAAAAGAAAAAAGAAATCAGCTTTTGGTTTGTCTCCAACAACAACATGCGAGAAAATGAAAGTGTCTGCTTTCTGAATCTACTGTGCACTCAGACTGCTTTAGGTAACATCTGAATCATAGTTAAATAATTTATTGATAAGCCCTAACCCCCTTACAAAAACCTCAAACTTGAAATAAAATACACAAAATATAACATTTTAATTGGACTCCACTTCATTTTTAAAAAGTTTGACTGTACACCAGAGGTCCCCAATTCTGATTTCCAGCATTTGATTTACTTTTGTTTAACTCTATAGAATATATATTGATTTAATTTTGTAAACATTTTGCAATAGAACGTCGTCTTTAAAATCAAATTATTGTAGATGAGCGCCATCTAGTGTACAAATTATGTCAACTGACTAACTAAACTATTAAACTTTCTAAATATCTCACAGTACACAAATTTATTTGTTATATATTTGTTATGTAATGCCTAAAAACACAGCTTTTATGTTTGATGCAATGAATTTTTGCAATATCTTCAGATTTTATTTGTGAATCCAAATAATGTAATGTGTATTATGCATGCTATTCATGTTAAACTGAATGTGTGGGGCTTTCTTTTGTCCACCTATAAGAGACTTGTTTTTTTTCAGTGCTGTGGAGATCTTTAATCAGAGATGTTTTTGAGGTTTGAATATTGAGATTGTACAACAGTGATCAACTGAGAGCACAAGCTGCTTATGAACCACAATTACCACAATATGGTGTAATGTGTCTATACAGTATATCTACGACATGCAGTGTTAGCAACATCTGAAAAAAAAAAAACTTGCAAAATGCAATTATATAAATGCAAATAT
>CAIGQQ010005973.1:1650718-1666761 GCA_903798035.1 Danio albolineatus | reverse complement strand
AGGGTTGAGCACCCCTGTATAAAGGTATAGTTCAACAAAACATGTAAATTCTGTCATTGTTATCTTTCATTTTTTGCAACCCTTTGTTTCACACAATAAGATATTTTGAAGAAAGCCTTAGCCACTGACTTCCATTACAGGAAAAAATAAATACTATGGAAGTCAATGGTTACAATGGTGAGTCCATTTTCATTTCATTGGGTGAACTATGCCAAATGTAGTGTCGAAGTACTCCAATATTTATTTTCTTTCTTTCTTTCTTTCTTTCTTTCTTTCTTTCTTTCTTTCTTTCCTACTTACTTGCTTACTTTCTTACTTGCTTACTTTATATACACACACACAAATAAAAAGGGGGCAAATGTCAGAGATGTAGAGATAACCTAAATGGAAAACATAACAAATGTTTTCACTTTCACCCATTCCCTGAACCCGTATTTTAGTCCTGTCTGTGAATGGTTTAACCCCACCCCCACCCCCCAACTTCCTGTTGTCAAATTCTCAACCTAATTACTGAAATTATTAGCAGGGGTCAAACTTCCACTGCACTCCTGTTGTGCATCAAACACACTTAAGGATAGTAACTGTCCCCTAATTTCTAACATTACCCAGTGGAGCAATCTGCAGAGGTCCACTGATTATTTGGTAAAGTTTCACATCCTGCGACAAATTCAAATGTCACAAATTCACTGTTGAATATATTATTAATAAACCTGTGGAGACAACAATTATTTGTTTGTTTATACCTACTCTAATATTATAATTTTTTTATCTTTGTTAATTTATTATTATTATTATTATTATTATTATTATTATTATTATTATTATTATTATTATTATTATTATTATTATTATTATTATTATTATTATAATAATAATAATAGTAGTAGTAGTAGTAGTTACATATTTTCTGTTGTAATATTAGTAATAAAATAGGTGGTGTTAGTTAACAGTGTGTACACTAAGGTCCCTTTTTTATTAAAAAGTTTACATTACTTTTAATTTTAAGTTTTATCATTTATACTTTTAGTTCATATAAAATTTTATGATGTAATTGTTTGTTTCTAAAACACTATACTCTTTAGTCACTCATTTTTAAATTCATAGCAATGTGTTTACATAAGCATACTATGAGGATTTTCAGGTGGTTTGCTACCACGTGAAGCTTGTACATATATCACATACTGTAAAAACTGATGTTTTGTAATTCTGCATTCATTTATGATTATTGTTAGCAAGGAAATTCACACTTTATTTTACCCTTTATTGTTGTGCAGAAGTTGTTTTTTTTAATGTGAAACTTACATCTGATGTAAACATTTATAAAAGTGCTCTTATATAATTGTGACGGTGCAATTTCACTTTGACCCTGCCTCTGGGAGAGGGACTGTATGAGGAAAAACAAATGGTCGACCAGGGAAAGCGTTTCAGTGTTTGTTTTTTGAGTGCTTTGTTTTTGGCCTTTAGCATATATGTAACTGCGTGTAAGAAACAAGCACTTCAGATGAAAACCACTTGATACCAGAAGTATCTCTTCTGGTAAGATTTTCATTAGTTTCCAGGCAGTGGCAACTCAACAACATCTGTGTCCAGCATTACTCCATGAATTAATCACAGGAGATGTGTCATATTGTTACTAATCTGGTCACAGTGCATGGCGTATGCGTGGGTCCTTCAGTTAGGAATAAATTTCCATTTGAATACGGATTGCAGACGTGTGGGACAAGAAGCACTTCTGATAACAGAGAAATGGACGTCATCCTCTAGATCTCTTCCCATGACAACTACCATCAGAAACAGTTCAGAAACAGCCGTGAATGTACATTTTCATCCCAGGAGTATTTCAGAAGCAGTTTTTTTTCCCAGCATGATGTCCCTCTCTAACTTTTAGCTTTTAGATGTTTTTAGGTGATGAAATCATAAAAATGTTGCACTTAGAAAACAAACAAAATGATTCCGTGATTACATCAGATTGTAGCACTGCTTCAAGATGCAACATGTTAATACAATATTGCCATATGCATGCAAAATACATACAGTATCTAGTAATTTAGTAATACCACATGTCTAAGAAGCATAATAAAACCATAGCACTTTTTGGTACAAATAGCTTGGTGCATTTATAATTACACTGAAGTGCTAAATAATTTCCAGTTTTAAAGTATTGATTGGTATTTTTGTTAGGATGTTTCATAAATTATTCTATTATATAGTACATGTGATGGCCAGTCACAAAAGAGTCAGTATCATGTTATCAGTTCTTGATTTTGTTGGAAACTAATATGATCGTGTATTAATACATGCAGATATGAAATAGTTTGTTTGTTTTTCTTTATATTTGTAAAAGCTGCATGACAGTTTTTAAAATGTCTTTGTCTTCTTCTTTGTCATCCCTATCTTCATCTTTTTTACCTTGTTTTCATCTTCATCGTCTTATATGTCGTCTTCTTCTACATTATTGTCGTCTGCTTTTTCGTTCATCTTTGTCGTCTGTTTCTTCATCTTCATTGTCGTCTGCTTCATTTACTTTGTCTTATTCGTCTTATTCTTATTCTTCTTCATCTACTTTGACTGTCTTCATCACCTTTCTCGTCGTTGCCTTTTTCTTCTTATTTACCTTTGTCTTCTACTTTATGTTTTTTGTTATGTTCATCATCTTTATTTTCATCTTCTGTGTTTTTTTACAATTTTTTCAATTAATCTTCTTTTACTTCTTTTTGACTTAATCATCTTGGTCATCTTTTTCTTTATCTTCTACAATTTTGTCATCATCTGTCTTGTTCGTCTTCTTTTTTGTCTTCTTTGTTTTCTGTGTCATCTTCTCCTTAATGGACTGATTTCTCGCGGCCGCCATTTTAAAAGTGAAAGTGAGGCTGCAGTGGGAAGAAACCCGGAGGTATCGCTTGGAGACACACAGGAATGGCACGTATGTGGCTGTATCAGTGAAGAGAAAGTGATGCAAATTTATTATTTTACTGCTTTCTGAGTGACCCGAAGGTCCGTTCTGATTGGATAGTGAAAATAAAAAGGAATATATTAGATGCCATTTATCAAACTCAAGGTAAATGAATGGATTTTTTTACTAAATTAGACTTGTCACAATACTGAATTTCAGGGTAACACTTTATTTTGATGGTCCATTTGAGTATTAGTAGACTGTCTGGTTAATGTCTGTTGATACAGACATTCAACAGACATTTAACTGACTATAAGAAACTTTGCAAGTACGTCAACTCAAACTAACCCTAACCCCAACCCCAACCTAACAATCTACTCATAATCTAATGAGAATTAGTTGCAATGTAACTTAAATTCAACAAATGGACCATCAAAATAAAGTGTGACCAATTTCGGTACTGGAAAAAAAAAAACAACCTTAATTTCTTACTAAGATTTAATCACTGTTGAGCACATTTTTAAACACGACTAATTTGCCATAGTATTCATCTGTGCTCAACACAGACGAGTGATCCGCTGATGAATAGACTTATCTTCACAGCTTTAAAATGCTCCTGTGTCAGTGTATCTGTCTGTACTCGGTGTAGAGTTAAACTGATGACCTTCTTGTTGAGCACTGGTGAATAGTATGGCAAATCAGCGGTGTTTAGGAACACACTTAACAGCGCTTAAATATTAGTGGTAAATAAACATTTAAAAAAATTCTGTATCATAACAACACTATTACAGACAACACGAGGTTGTGCTAGAGAAGACGGCATTGTTTTATTGCTCACCGGCTTAGGCTAAAGCAGGGAAGCGTCCCCACTGTGTTTACCTGGTGCCATGAGATGAAGCTGAGGAGAACACTTAAACGTATTACTCTTAAAGAGATTGTGATTTTGTTTGATGCCTAATATGCTTTTTATTGTTTAATTTAAACTTAACTGAATGATATTAAAGTGATGTTTACACCACATCTGCACATTGAAATCATGTCAACAGCTGGAGGTTTGTAGCTCACAGCATATTGTTGCAATGTTTACACTGCTGATCCGCTACTTCCAGGTTTCTTCCCACTGCAGCCTTACTTTCGTTTTTAAAAAGGCGGCTGTGTGAAATAAGCGTATTACCATCTTTGTTGTCTTCACTGACTTCTACATCTTCTACACACAGCAAATTTGCCAGGTGTTAAATTCACAGGTGTTGAATTTAACACTTTTGTGGTTTCTATGGCCCCGTTTACACTAGTCCGTTTTAGTTTTAAAACGGCGTTTTAGCAAGAAAACGATCCGCGTCCACACTCGCGTTTTCACCCAGCGTTTCAAGAGATCTCCGTCTTCACTCCTCCACCAGAAACGTATATCACGTGACCATTGGCGCACTCTGAGCATGCGCGGTCAAGTATAAACAGGAAGCATGCGTCTCGCTCGGCATTCGGTTATTGTTAGTCAACAAACGCTGGTTGACCCTGGTTGCAATGACCCAAAGCCCCAATCACGTAGCGAATCTCAGCAGCCACGCCTCTGTTTTCGAAAGTCTGCGTTTTCCCACGTCCACACTGAGACGCAGCTGCAGCGTTTCAGAATGAAAACGCTCTCTCCAGCGTTTCTAAAACGCTCCGTTTTCGCACCTCGAAAACTCCGGCGTAGTATGGACGGATGGCGTAACCGTAGCAAAACTTATGCGTTTTAAAACGAAAACGCACTAGTGTAAACGGGGCCTATATAGAGTCCCACCAGCCAAGTGTCCAGGTTTCACTTTCAAAAGTGTTGAATATATACAGTACACCTCTGCAGTGTAAAATGTTTTAAACTTAGGCCCCGTTTACACTCTTGCGTTTTAGTTTTAAAACGGCGTTTTAGCAAGAAAACGATCCGCGTCCACACTCACGTTTTCACCCAGCGTCTCAAGAGATCTCCGTCTTCACTAATCCACCAGAAACGTATATCACGTGACCATTGGCGCACTCTGAGCATGCACGGTCAAGTATAAACAGGAAGCATGTGTCTCGCTCGGCATTCGGTTATTGTTAGTCAACAAACGCTGGTTGAACGATGAACGCGATGGTAAAGAAAGCAAGAGAGGTCTTTTAGAGGACAGACGACGAGGTTGAGTTGTTACTTAAAGTAACAAATGAATATAAAACATCCATGGCTGTCGAAAATACAGCGTTTACAGTGAAGACTGGTCTGCTGTCTGCCGGTGACGTTATAGCCACGTGCGCTTGACGAATAAGGGAAGGATACGCAATGACCCAAAGCCCCAATCACGTAGCGGATCTCAGCAGCCACGCCTCTGTTTTCAAAAGTATGCGTTTTCCCACATCCACACTGAGACGCTGCGGCGGCGTTTTAGAATGAAAACGCCCTCTCCAGCGTTTCTAAAACGCTCCGTTTTCGCACCTCGAAAACTCCGGCGTAGTGTGGACGGATGGCTTAACCGTAGCAAAACTTATGCGTTTTAAAACGAAAACGTACTAGTGTAAACGGGGCCTTAGATTTAAAAAATGCATACTACATTAAACATTTTTAACACCTGCAGGGCACCTGGTCCCACCAGCCCAGTGTGTAAGTTACGCTTTAAAAAGAGTTGCAGATTGCAATTACTGTCACTTTTAATCAATTGAATGCTTATTTGCTGAATAAATTATTACGTAAAAAAATAATAACTTTATGAACCCAAACTTTTGAATGCATGTATTAGAAAGTTTGTATCTATCTGCTGTAGACATGAATTTGGTGGTTGGATGGTCTCATTTTTATAGCACAATGCTGTAATAATTCTGCCTTGTTCATTTCTCTATTTTTTTGTGGTGCTGCTATTTTCCACACTGCTGGATTCAGACAGAGAAGTTCCACAGTCTGTTTCTCCTGTATATGCTTTCCTGACGCTGTGCTTGACTGCCTCAAAATGAGAAACACCTGCATCCAAACAACTTAGCTTCTGTTATATCATTATCCCTGTGCTAGGAGTAGTCCAGACTCCAGATCAAGATTTCATTTCAGCTATTCTTGCAGAACTGCACACCACATGCCTTGTGGACACAATCAAACGTTGGTGGCCACAGAAACAGCTGCAACTGCAGTTTTATGAAGAACATTGTTTTTGATGAAATAATTACACAGAATAATGACAGTTATTTTGTAAAGCAACATATTTTATAGTAAAACTTTAGAACAAAAATTAGATCTAAGACAATATAGTGGTGTGCAATTGTATAATAAAAAAAAACAATATATATTAGTTTATTTATTTATTTTTTCAGTTCAGTCTGGTACGTCTTGTTGTACAGAGACAAAAAGAACTTACTGATTTATGGCATTTTTGCAGTTAACTCCATATAAAAGTTAACATTTTTGAGAAATTGGTGTTTTGTAGAAAGAATAATTTGTTTTTCAAATGTGTTTTTTCCCGAACCTTCCTGGGTTAGGGTTAGAAATCACACTGAACTGCCCTTAAAATAAACTGAAATCAGCATGATTTTATTGGAAATTACTGTGATAGATATGCCATAT
The DNA here is from genome assembly GCA_903798035.1 of Danio albolineatus. Taxonomy (NCBI): domain Eukaryota; kingdom Metazoa; phylum Chordata; class Actinopteri; order Cypriniformes; family Danionidae; genus Danio; species Danio albolineatus. The sequence goes on along the minus strand of CAIGQQ010005973.1, from coordinate 1,660,309 downwards.
TGAAGTTGAAAATATTGAGGAAATATTATGGTAAATACTTCAATAGTTTGGAATCTTTCTAATTTAAGACTGTGGTGTTAACACAATGAATGGATCCATGCTTTCATGTTGTTGACACCAAATTCTGACCCTACCATCCGAATATCGCAGTAGAAATTGAGACCCATTAGACCAGGCAACGTTTTTCCAATCTTTTATTGTCAAATCTTGGTGAGCCTGTGCGAATTGTAGCCTCAGTTTCCTGTTCCTAGCTGACATGAGGGGCACCCAGTTTGGTTTTCTGCTGCTGTAGCCCATCCACCAAGTTTGGACGTGTTGTATGTTCAGAGAAGCTCTTCTGCATGCCTCGGTTGTAACTGTTGCCTTTCCATCAGCTTGAACAAGTCTGGCCACTCTTCTCTGACATCAACAAGGCATTTGTGTCCACAGAACTGCCGCTCACTTGATGTTTTCACTTTTTCGGACCATTCTCTGCAAATCCTAGAGATGGTTGTGCATGAAAATCCCAATAATCAGCGGTTTCTGAAATATTCAGACCAGCCCGTCTGGCACCAACAACCATGCCATGTTTAAAGTAATTTTTGAATGTTTATCAAGATACACTCTTCTAGCGCTGGACTTTTAGAATTTACTCTGTAAATCTGATGCGATCTGGCACCACCTCTTTTAGTCACTATGCTCCAAAAATTTTGATTTGTCTCCCAAATGAAGTGAAAGAATCCCCCAGCATGTTTTTAAAAACTTGTTAAGATGCACCTTTTTAAAATTGCATGTGAATAGAACAGTATGTGAAATGGATGCATTTTATGTATATATTTATGTTGTGAACATAAGTCTATTAAATTGCCTGTCATCCCCATTCTGATGTTCTGTTTGAACTGCAGCAGATCCTAAGCAATGCTTAAATGCATTGAGTTGCTGCCATGTGACTGGCTGATTAGAATGTTTTGTTAACAAGCAGTTGGACAGGTGTGCTTAATAAATGGCAGGTGAGTGTATGCCAGAGTAATTGGTGGTTCATTCTGCTGTGGCGACCCCTGATAAATGAGGGACTAAGCTGAAGAATTGTGAGTGATTGATACTTATGTAAGTTTGGGGTGGTATTAATAAATATAAACTCTGCATACTGTATACGTCCTCCATAGAAAGCCAGTCTACAAGGATAGATGGCTTGTGTGGATGTTTTACTGATGCACACCTTTAATCCTCTTAGAGCATTCAGGACTGATTTATCTCCTTGAGTTATGCTGTAATTATGTAACATTTCATATCTGTTTATTTAAAATTCTGCTGAACAATGGCATAAATCCCAGGTGGTCTTGTTGTATAGGTTCTAAAGAAGGCCGTTTCAGAGAAAAATGTTTCAAAGCTTTAAACTTCACACAATCTCTAAATGAACTTTAAATCAGCTGTGATGTCACATCTTTCTGAGAAATGGCTTTGTTTATAGTCTCGGAACAGAGACATAATAAAATGTTACAATAAAGTTACTCTCGCTTGGCCACATTTTGCAGAAGCTAATTATGCTGCAAGTATTAGTCATAGTATGAGCTGTACACACGGCCTGAATGCATGATGGGTATTTTACAGCATGGAGAGTTGAGATAAAGAAACTTTGGGAAGTGAACAGTTGAGAGTTAATTTTAGTATATATGGTCAGCCATGAAGGGATGTTATCTTATTTTGTGTCTAGTAGGCTTTGGGGTAAAAATGACTGCCCCATGAACACAAGCAGTGAGTAATGCAATATGAGCTCATGCATTCTGTGGCCACAGATTTTGTTTACTATAGGAGTTACACTCAATTATGAAGTCATGCGGCTTTGTTTAGTAAGTATTGCATGTTTCTATTATATAACTTGTTGATTTTCAGATTTTCAGATTGTCAAATAGAAAATAAAATAAATTTATTTCACATTGGCTTTTACGTTTTATTTGTTTTCAAGTATTAAAAGATTTAATTATTAATTAATAATTTATTTATTTTATTTGTTTGTTTATTTATTTATTTATTTATTTGCTGCATTTAATTTCTTTTTTCAATTAATTCATAGACCTACTCAAATATAACATAACATAACATAACATAACATAACATGTAATTTTACATGTTCTCCCTGTGCTCGTGTGGGTTTCCTTCGGTGCTCCAGTTTCAAAGTCCAAAGACATGTGGTATAGGTGAATTGGGTAAGCTAAATTATCCATAGCGTATGTGTGTGAATGAGTGTGTATGGATGTTTGTCAGTGATGGGTTGCAGCTGGAAGGGCATCCGCTGCATAAAACAAATGCTGGATAAGTTGGCAGTTCATTCCGCTGTGGCGACCCCGGATTAATAAAGGGACTAAGCCAACAAGAAAATGAATGAATTAATAATACATTGTAATGTAATATAAAGGAGCCTAAGTCATGTAAGATGTCCTTTTGTAGTTATTTTAAAATCGGTCAAACACCCTGTTAAGAAAACATGATTTTTTTTGTTTGTTTTGTATACAAACCTTTGTGTACCATACGTAGAATTATATCACATTTGTCGGCTGGAGATAACGATGTTGTGGTCTACTGTACAGTGTGTGAAGTTGTGTGTCGCTTTGCATGAAATTTCTTTACAAGCAACTGGATTTGAATTATATAAACTTCAGTGTGGCCTTATGGGCACTGTACTCTGCAAAGTTTTAATGTGCCAAAATTCGAAGCATGTTGTGTTCATTTTGAGATTTGGCCCCTTGTTGAATAGTTATAAACTGTTCCTGAAGCATTGTTATTTATTATTTATCCATAATAAAATTTTTATAGGAATCCGTCTTACATCGTCATACATTGCTAAATTGAAACCGCAGTCCATAAGCACAACAGCTTTTGTGTGTCAGACCTCTGGGCTGTTTTTGGAAGGGTTTTCCATAAACTAGGGAGATGCTTTGGTCCTGCTGTCAGCACATGGGCATAATGCCAGATTGCTCGAGGTGGTTGATTTTAATGAACCATTAAAAAAATTGCCTTTTCAATGGGTATGCCTCATAGCTCTTCATCAGAATTCAGAATAATTTACCTTTTCATAAACCTGACACAAAGTTAAGATTTTTCAGGGTGGTTGTGATGGAAATATTAGCTGCAAGCCTTTCTTTTTTGTGGAAACTTGGCTGTGAGGCACATTTCCCCCTGCTTGAGCTCACCTTGACATGTCTTCCTGAGAACTTTGACAGATATATTTGGGGCAGGATGATGAGCTCTGTGAGCTACGTTGCCCAGAAACTATAACATAATTATTCTTCTCAATATGCACTCAATCAATGCATGCCTTTTCACAGAATTGGGAGCATTGTGAAGGGATTTGAATGCGCTTTGTGAGAGATCTTGGATAATGCTAATGTTAGCCTGATAGCACTGCAAGCCTACTGTACATCCCACCCTGCAAATCTCCATCCAAAGACACACCCTACTGAATGCATGAACAAACAATAGACAACATCACTACAAATACATCAACAGAGAGACAACTTTATAGTTAATAATTACAATGCCAAACTTAGAAAATGAAGGTAGGATGTTGATGTTTACCCGCCATTCTCTGTCTGAACCACATCCTTGAATGTGCATGATGTAATAGTTTCTGCACAAACAAGGAGGTATGCGATTACATATTTTGACAGACAGGTAGAAGGACAAACATCATAATGTTTGGACCCAATGTTTTGATTGGAGAGATTTTTCTTGGTCCTACTACATGTTCCACAAAATATTAAAATACATGTAAATGAATTTGGACCATTAATGATTGCTATCAAAATGTGAAGAGACTTTCACCAAGCATAACTAAAACATTTTCTAAAGATTTTTGCACATTAGAGTTGCATAGTTAACTTCTTCTTTAGGTCTCAAGCAACATTTTGATCCCAGGACCTCCTTGTATAATAATTCCTAAATGAGGAACCCCTTCTTGAAATCAGTTGTATTTGTTGTATATATAGTATATAGTATATTGTATATATTACTTTTGCTAGGGGATACAGAATGTTGTTTAGTATGTGAAAGAGTGTTGTGTCAGGGGTATTACACGTGCAGTAAACCATTTCAGTGAACTTTGTCTCTCCACAAACCACTTAACTTTGGAACTACAGTATAGTAAGTGTAACCATGACTTCTATATTCTGAAAACAGTACCAAAAATGAGCAAAAACCCTGCACATTTATATTTGACTCTGTTGTGAAGTGGTAAAAACTATCCCTATTGTTGTTGCTGTTATTTATTCGTTTAATATTATTAATTAATGGATGACAGGTTCTTTAGGTTTTAGTTTAGGGAATTGACCCCCTTGTGTAATTAAAATTTTATAATGTCGGGGCACCTTCCTGAAAATATTTAATTTATTTGCCTGTTCTTTCATTATATTTGAAGTGACATTTGAATTGTGTATATATAACACTAACTAAACACAACAAAAAAGATGACCCTAGCAACACCAAGACCCATATGATATTGGTTTGGATAAATGCACTGATTCAAAAATGCAACAAAAACATTTGTTTTATAATAATAAGTGTAACATGTTGTTACTTAAATTGCCTTTGAGATAAGCTTGACCACTATTTCAGGCAAAAAAGACTATTTCCGGCCTAATTAAACAGGATCTTAAAAACTATAATTATTAGTATGTAGAATTAGATCAAAACTTAACTTAAATTTCACTAAATGTCACGCAATGTCACACAAATGTTTTGTGTTGCTTGACTTAAACTTCCTCCAACCCAGGCTCATTTTGAAAACGTAATCCTATGTACGCTTCTGGAGGCTACGAAATACGTCCCGGGAGGTACGTATTTTTGCACTTTTTGTTTTTGCGAATCCACAAGAGGGCACTGTGAATGCTTTTTGAGATCTCAAATTTTTATCGCGAGTGCCATTCGCGCCTAATGTTCTCACGTAAACTCACCAGAGGCCACTGTTTGACTGACTGAATGACTGACTGACTGACCCACCCACACAATTCCCTAAACCCAACCAACTATTTTTAAAAGCAATCCAGAAAAAAGAAAAAGCCCTCTTCTCATTTTTACCAGGTTTTTCAGATTTTACCACATTTCCCCCTGTTATTTACTGGTTTATTTTATTTTTTTGGATTCTGTTTTTGTCTTGCCTGCTTTCTTGAACCGTTCTTCACTGGACTCAAACCCTGTCGTCGTGGTCAATTTCTCTCTGCGTCTCAAGTCTGCCGATGAACATTGTAAGCTAACGGGACAAACTGGTTGCAGCGGCAAAGTCGTCCACACAGAGGTAAACGGTCAGCTGGTAAGCGCGAAAAGGAACGGCGTCAAACTGCCCTGTAGCATTCGTTTAAAAAAAAAAATAATCGTAGCCATACATACCTCTGGCTACATAATGTGCAGTCTCCAGAAACTTACATAGGACTACGTTTTCTGAATGAGTCTGTGTTGACTTCCTCTTAGGTTCTGAATGACTTTTGCAAACATTTTGTATGTTTTGAAGTACTTGCGACGACAACTGTGTATTGTCTCTGACGTTTTGGGAACCACCTGCCTTTTAGAAATGTTCATTGACCAGCATGGGAATGTGATATGCTACATGAAGTTTACTGGTCCCAAGAGGAGATGACCTCACGTGTTTTCCCATATGGTCTAATGGCTGTGTATCCCTAAAGACCTAGGTCTTCTTACATGGGTTTAGTTTTCTATTGGGTTTTCATTTGTGTGGATCATTGCAGAAAAGTGTGTATCATGAATCATTTTCCTCAGAGCAGAGGGAGTTCCTTTCCAGTTAGAGAACTCACATGGCCTCCATTTGTTTATATTCGTGGGGAGGAACCTCTTCCTCTACTATTCCATTGTTTCTCAACGAGTAGCTTCTCTGCTCCACACGAGGCTTTTCAACTTGTTTGACAATGGAAAGAAATTATGTTTTGTCATTTGACGTGGTGTAGTGTTTTATAAAGAAGCAATGGGAAAGTTGTTCTGTATTTGAATTTAGAGGTTTCTTTACAGTATAAGTGGAGCTTTTCAGTTCATGCATAATTATTATGCAAAAGCATTAGCGGAGGGACTTCTTTTGCAGCAAAATACAGCATCATTTAGTCATGGCAATGACAGAGACAAGTCCTACACAGTGGCCAGAGGCATTTTGCACCATTCGTTTTGCAGATTGGACAGGTCACTACGTGATGCTGGTGACGGAAAACGTTTCTTCACTCGCTCCTCCAAAATACCCCAATTTGGCTCAATAATATTCAGTTCTGGTGACCGTGCAGGCCACAGAATATATTCAGTGTCACTTTTATGTTCTTCAAACCTGTCTGTCACCAGTTCTGCTGTGGATATTGGTGTATTAGTGTCCTGATACATGGCATCTCCTTCAGGATACAATGTTTGAACCATTGGGTGCACATAGTCCTCCAGAATGGTTTAATAGTCCTTAATAGTGACATGCCCATCTAGCACAAGTATTGGACCCAAGGAATGCAATGATATTGAATCCAAACCTTCACTGGTCCACCCCCATGCTTTACTCTGGGCATGCAACAGTCTGGGTGGTACAGTACACTTATTTGGGGCTTCTCTCCATCGTAACTCTCCCGGATGTGGGAAAGTCTCACATTATCCACAGCCCAAAATATTTACTGCTGGCACCATTGAAACTGACAGTTTTTCATTGGCATGAGTGATCACAGGTTTTGCTTTAGCAGCCCATCCATGTATATTGACCTTGTGGAGCTCCCAACTACAAGTTTTGGTGGAAACAGGAAAGTTGAGGTGCACATATAATTTTGCAGTGAGTTGGGCAGCTGTGGTGTTATGTTTTTTGGAGACAATCTGGGTTAACACCCGGACATCCCTTTTAGACAGCTTCCTCTTGTTTCCACAGTTACTCCTGTTAGATGTGGTTTGTCCTTTTTGGGGGTATACTAACATTACTCTGAATATTGTGCAATATTTTAAGGAAAACTGCTATTACTCTGCTAATTAAACCTTCACACTCTGCTCTTACCGGTGGAATGCGCAATCAATGAAGGTTGGCCACTAGGCTGGTTGAATTTTGCCATGAAACATCCAGCACTAAAGCCACAGTCACACTGCCCTTTTCTCCCCATAGACTTCCACGCAAATGCGTCAGACCGGAAACGCAAGCTCGTGCGACAATTTTTGCGGTTCGCTGCAGTGCAAATTTCAAGCTTGGTGAACTTTGACCTGCGAAATCGCAACATGTGACTGCGTAAGACCAATCGAAGATCAAAACATGACCTCTCTGGACAGAAATTCATTATATGGACCAAATCGATTGCTTTTAAGGGTGCCTTCACACTTGGTTCATTTGCCTGGACCGTACCCAAGTTCGATTGTCGCCCCTTGCCACCTGCTTGGTTGGTTTGTGTTCACACTGTCTTTTTTCCTTCAGAACCCCGGTACGCTTGCGTTATCAAGCCGATGTTTTGTGTACGTCTGTTGCCAGGCGACGGATACGAAAGCAAAGCACCAAATGGGAGAGACGTCCGCACATCGCGGTCGTTTCGCTTTTACTGAACCTTTTGGTTTAGAACATACAGAAATTGGCTCGCGTCTATCTGCCGCAAACATATTATACACGTTCAGAACATCACGTGATGTCCCAGCTGTTTTTGGAGGAGACAAGCATTATACTGTGTTGATACTCAGACTCACACACACACACACACACACACACACACAAATGAACGTTATAAAAACTATAGTTTGCTGTACTGTTGACGGTTCACTTCCGGCTTTTGGTATGATTGCATTCATACAACAAGTGAACCGTACCAGAGTTCACATGAACCGTACCCCAGACCACCTCTTTCAGGCGGACTCGGGTACGGTTCAGAAGACGTGTTCACACTAGCTAAACGTACCGTACTATGACGTCAAACGAACCCGGGTGCGGACCAAAAGTGCTAGTGTGAAAGCACCCTTAAACAACTAATCATCTTGTTTAATCCCGTCCATTTTCGCAGTGCATAATTTCAGATGCTCTAACTCTGTGACCACCGCTTAAGTTGGTCAGTGTTTTATTGTCCAACCCCTCTAGTTCTGATCCATTTTACTGTATATATGTGTGTGTGTGTATGTGTATGTGTGTGTGTGTATATATGTATATATATGTATATATGTACTGTATGTATCTCACATGTATGACTCATGCTGGTTATTTTGTCAGAAACTGATTTTGAAAGGGATAGTTCACTCAAATGAAAATTAATTCATCATTTATTCTCCCTCATGTGGTTTAATCCTTTGATTCATTCTTAAAAGTAACTTCAACACAAATATGTTTTGAACAAGTGAAGGCTGAGTAAATAATGGCAAAGATTTAGTTTTCAGGTGAAACATACTTTTAATGTTTATTTTTAAGTGTTTACTTAAATAATTGTTTTTTCCAGATTGCGTTTGGTTCTCTTTACAGGTTTAAAGACAATTAGTGCATGTTAAAATGCTATATTTATGCTGTAATTTTACCAATTTTAATAAAACCAAGTAAGAGCATGAATTTGCCAATATGCAAGTGAAAGCAACATTGCCAAGCATATTTAATTTTGCATCAAATTGCATCTTTTTACAGTTTAATAATCACAATGTACCTTGTTGCAGGAGCAGATTTATTTAGATTCTGCCCAATCTACGTTCTTAATAAATAGTGGTCTTTTGATTCCTCCTACAATGATTCCATTTAACATATTATCACTTGAGGTGGAAAAAGCTCCCAGAGGTGCCTGTCTGCAAATGTTTTATCTTCACAAGAGAGAGAGAAAAAAAGCTTGTTTGTTCATTGCGAGCTGGAGGGGGTGAAAGGGTAGCCAGAAACGAACTGAAAGTGGAGGAAATAGTTGGTTATATAACATGGCATTTATAAAAATAAAACAACAATTACGGCGATAACACAGTGGGGGATTTAACAGCATCAGATGCTAAGGTTGAAAATTTAGTCAACGTGAAATTACATTCAGAGGTACTTAACAGTGGTGTTAGCTAAGCACAGGAAATACGTTTTAGAACTAATGCAAGTTAATAAATAATAATAATAAATGTAAATGTTTGTCAGTGATATGCAGCCCTGTGTTACATCTGCTGTAAACACTCCTATTCCTGTAATGTTTGCCAGATTAAACTCCATGTTGATCTCCTCTTTCTTTCAGCCGGATAATATCCTCTTTCCTCCCTCCATGTCCCTCCGCAAGTTCAGCAACCCAGAGGTTTCATCTATTGGCTCCAGTTTAGCACTGAAATTCAAAAGACAACACAGTGAGGATGGCAGACAGCTCCGGAGGGGAAGTCTAGGCGGTGCTCTTACAGGTAACACCCTACCTTATAATATATATAATAATAACGAAGGGAATTATTTTTTTAGAAAAATCTCTTTTTTTCTGAAAAAATTATATATATAAAAATTATATATAATGTATATGTGTACATATATAATGTACATATATGTGTATATGTATATATGTATATGTATATATATATGTGTATATATATATATATGTATGTATATATATATATATATATATATATATATCTATGTATATGTATGTATGTATGTATGTGTATATATATATGTATGTATGTATGTAT
>CAIGQQ010005973.1:1612172-1624884 GCA_903798035.1 Danio albolineatus | reverse complement strand
TTTCTTTCTTTCTTTCTTTCTTTCTTTCTTTCTTTCTTTCTTTCTTTTTTTGCCTTTTTTCATTCATTCCTTTTTTCCTTCCTTCCTTTATTGTTCTTTCTTTCTTTCTTTTTTTTCTTTCTTTCTTTCATTCATTCATTCATTCATTCCTTCCTTTCTTGTTCTTTCTTTCTTTCTTTCTTTCTTTCATTCATTCTTTTTCTGCCTTTCTTTTTTTCTTTTTTCATTAATTCATTCCTTTTTTTCTTTCTTCCTTCCTTTATTTTCTTTCTTTCTTTTTCTTTCTTTTCATTCATTCCTTCATTCATCCCTTTCTTTCTTTTTCTTTCTTTTACTTTTTCTTTCTTTCTTCTTTCTTTCTTTCATTCATTCCTTCTTTCCATCCATCCATCCATCCATCCTTCATTCTGTCTGTCGTTCATTTGTTCGTTCGTTCAATGTTTCTTTCTTTGCTTTTTAAAAAGAAAATTTTTCATGTCTTGAAAAACTTTCTGACCAGATTTTCCCTACCCCTAATATTCTGCCTATATGGCATTACATTCAGTAAACGTTGTTTAGCAAATAAACCACAGGTCATCCAGGTTATATTTTCTAGTACTGACTGGTTCCACCATGATATTGTTGTCAGCTGAACATATTGAAATGGGTTGTAGATATACTGGCAGGTAATTAGAATTAATAGACAGTAGTGGTGCAGTATTAGCTTTGTAATTACAGTTGCAGTGAATGCGTGCGTTAAGAACTCTCATGGGGTTGCCTCGCTATCTGCATTTGTTTAGTTCCATTGAGCTTCTCTCCACATATAGGTCTGGTCTGATACAAAAAGGTGGGCTTTTGTTTTTTTAATGAGATGCGCACATGTAATTGCTTTGCTTTTTTCATAGAAGTAATTATTTGCCATTCTTGAGGCATGCGGACTGGGTGTTATTGGATAATAGCCTGTGTATAAGGTCTTGGCAATCAAAAGATATTTATGGAAAATAGCAAATCCTGTTGTCATATACTGAATGCATGCTGAATGTTTGTTTGCTTAATAGCTTGCCATCAAATTAGATTTATCGGTATAGTGAGTTATCTTAGACTCTTTCACAAAGGCTGACAAACATGAGAGGTGTGTGATTGATATTGTCTAATGAAAGATGCCTGTACCTATATGGACACATTAGTCGATTCTCATTTTCCACATGGTTAATGTGCATAATTCACATATGAATTTACAAGTGGAGTTTTGTGATAAACACAAGGCTTTGTTTCTTTCTTTTTCTCTCTGAATGATTTGATAAATAATATGATATATATGACATGATATATTATATTTGATAAATTATTTGATATATGACATGATGAATTATATGAATGATATAATATGAATATTTACTTTACAATTATCTGTTGGTGACGTTGATTGAAAACATATTTTAAGTAACAAAAGAAATGCTGTTTTGGTTGCCAATGGCTTTTCTTTGAAGCATTTTTTTTTTCAAATCATCTTTATATTCTTCTGATGCTGGTTCTCCTTTAACACAAAAATTTTTAGATTTTCAGTTGAGGGTAATTTATCAACCAAATTGTATGTACAATTATGATTGTTTCATTAAAAGATTAAACATTTTAATCTCTTGACAACCCTAATTATATAATACACTGTATGCTTTGTCATATTAAACTCATATTAAATAGTATGTCCTCACACTGCCTTCAACTAAAGCTCTAATACTGCAATAGCAGCATGTTTGTTTTGATATGTGGTGTAGTTTTGAGTTCTTTCTGTATTCATGGCAACATCAAATGCCCACCAGTCCAGCACAGTGTGTGTTCAGCTCTTCTGGAAGTTATCAGCACATCTAAGTTAAATTTGTATGCACTGCATGCCATATGCTGCCTATCTGTTCAGTTGACACAGTGTTAATCTAGCAGTGGGAGCCCGACTCTTGGCCAGTAAATACACACTTCTTCACACGCTTCTTAGGCTGCCGAAGAATCATAAAACGGAGGAAAAATGGAGATTTAGCCTTACATTAGCCTTAGTCTAGCCTTGGATTGCCGACGGTAAGTGAAGCTGGACTTTTTAGAGACATGAGAAGCAAAATAATAAAGAGAAATTGCAAAAGTAGGTCTGACTGATTGACATAAATAGAGATGAACTTTAGAACTGTTGAAATTGGATAGTGAGACTGGGATGCTTTGAGCTCAAAATCAGAAGAAAATGACTACAATTAATTGATTTAAGCTGATATTTGTGCCACTGAATGTCTTATTCATATTTGCACGCCATGTATTTCTAGTTTAGCTTGGTAAAACAATTTGTGATGTTAACATTTTCTAAATGGCATCAGTTGCATGCAAAGTAACATTGCTGTATTTCAAATTTCTTCTTTGTTTTTGTCTTCTTTATCTTTTTCTTTGTCGTTTTTTGCCTTCGTCTTCTTTGTTGTCTTTGTCTTTCTTATTAATGACAACAATAATAATATTTTTGTTTTTAGAGGAACATGCAGGAAGGGAATATTAATCTTTGGATGTATAATTAAAATGAATAGAATTTTGTATAGCTCAGAAAAGAGAAATAATAATGACAAACATGCATAGCAATGAACAACATTCAGAGTCAATGTAGCAGTTAACTACGCCTCTTTACTTTATATAAATCACTGAGTAGAAGAATGTAAACCGAAACAGTCTTTTAGTAAATCATATGGGGAGTGAAAGCAGAGTATGTGTGTGAGCTTGTGTGACTGTGCTGAGATTATAGTCTCTATAAACACAGGCCACTAACACATTGAAAAGAAACAAGCTTTTGGCATATACTGTAGTTGTATGTTTTACTGCATTCTCTACAGTCTTTTAGATATACCATACTACAGACTTTCTCTGAGTAAGACAAAAATATTGAGTGCTCAGAGAAAAGGACAAAATTCTGCAGGGCAACGGATTATGGTGTGAAGGGAAGCTAGGCACGTTCCTTCATGCAGCCTGTCATATCAGCTGACCTTTGCAGATGATGAAAACACTGGTCTTTGGCCCTGAGGGATCTCTCAGTGCCATGACCACATTATTAGCTGCATTGACCTCCATAGCTCATCACAACCCTTGATCCCGACCCACCGACCCCAGACCTGTCTGACCAATACAAACTCTGTAATGAATGCTATGTTCTTCATTTTTCTGAGCAACATATTTAAGGACTTGCTTACCTTTTCTTTTCTTCAGCTTGATCATTATAGAAACGGTCTACTTACTGGTCAGTTTTTGTAAAATCTGACCGAATTGTATCAAAATAGTAAACAAATGTGCACTAAAAAGCAGTACTATACATGTAACACAGATTCTGTATTTCAACATGCGTTTCACTCTGTTTCTAAGGGAAATTAATGCTACAGTACCTCACCGGGCATTATGACAGCAAATAATTTTGTTCCCACTAATGATATTCACAGAGACATTTATCAGTGAATAAAGGGTTATTTTCATTTGCACAACACCAAATAGATACCCAAAACACTTTAACGTTATCCATAATTTGTACCTGAATGCATTTGCCTCTTCATCTACATATGGACAACTTTTCTTGTGCGGTCAGTTTGCTCAGTAGCTTACTTTGTACGGTGTGGTTCTTGTGATGCAGAGTGCTTGGGGTTGTACACAGGCCAACAAGAGATATATGAGCAATGTGAAATTGGGGTACAACTACATGGTTATAATGTACTTTTCTCTTACATATGCTTTTAAAAACACTAATGGTTGGATTTAGGTCTGTGGTTCATTTGGTGATCTGTACATCAAACCTTTTGCAAAAGACTTGTGGACACATAAAAGAAGGACATGTTTCTGGAACATAACAAAATGTTCCCTAATTAACGTATATCAGATTTGGAAAAAAAAAAATGTATGGAGGGCTCTCTAGTACGGGTCCGAGAAAGATTAACATGCTGCAATTTAGAAAAAACGCATGCAATTACAAAAAATGGCAGGAAATTGATTCATTCGTTAGACAGCATACATGCTGCAAATCTTCACAACGCAAACACATTTTTAAAAAATGTACTGCTTTTCCTCACATCGCAAACACATAAAAAAACATGCTGCATTTTCTCACAACACTTTCAAATAGCAGGGAACACATCAAAACCCGGATATTTATGTTAAAGGCTAATAAATACTAATAAATAGGCTAATAGGTTAATAAAAAAAACAAAAGAAGGCGTCATGATGGTGCAGTGGGTAGCACGATCACCTCACAGCAAGAAGGGTTAGCTGGGTCAGTTGGCATTTCTGTGTGGAGTTTGCATGTTCTCTTCAAGTTCATGTGGGTTTCCTCCGGTTTCCTCCACAAGTCCAAAGACATGTGGTATTGGGTAAGCTAAATTGTCCATAGTGTATGTGTGTGAATGTCTATGAATGTTTGCCAGTGATGGGTTGCAGCTGGAAGGACGTCCACTGTATAAAACATGCTGGATAAGTTGACGGTTTATTCCGCTGTGGCAACCCCAGATTAATTAAAGGACTAAGCCGATAAGAAAAAGAATGAATGAAAACACAAAAGACAAGGGACCCAGGATGTTTAAATGAACCAAAAAACCTCACCTTTCAAAGATCACCCACAACGTCACTGAGCAATAGTCACGGCACAGGGGCATCCATAACGTTTTAGGGTCCCCTTGAAACATTTTAGTTGTGTTGTGAGAACATGCAGCATGTTTTCGCAAATCGTTTGCATTGTGAGAAAATGCAGTGTGTTTTATTAATTTGTTTGCGTTGTGTGAAAATGCAGCACGTTTTTTTTTTTTTTGTAATGTGAATGCATTGTGAGGATTTGCAGCACGTATTCTGTCAAATGAATAAAAATATTTTATTAATTTGCTGACATTTTTTGTAATTGCATGTGTTTTCTTAAATTGCAGCACGTTAAGCTCTCTCCGTCACCGTACTCTAGTGGATTGAAATGTTTAACGCAACATATTTCACACTTAGGCTCGTATTTTCAACAATATGATTATTCACATAATAAATGCAAATATATTTGATTTTATTTATGCTATAAGGATTTTGGTCTCCAATGAAATTACAGCAGCTAAGAGATTCTGCTAAAACCCCTTAGCATTTATAAACTTGCTGTGAACCACAGCTTTAAATGTTTTATTGCAATTATAAAATGATTATTCGATATACATAGAAATGTGTCATTAAATAAACAGAGAAAATATAACATTTTCCTGTGGCTCAGATAGCAGAATAGTTACCAATCAATAGTTAAAGGCTATATGTTTGTTGAGAACAATTTGGTCACGCAATATTGGCATCAACCGTATATAAGATTCCAGCTTTCAACCTCAAAGAAACTTAGTAATTACAACTTGTTAACTGGGTGTTTTGTGAGAGCTACTACTTGCACACATTGCAGCATGACATCAGTTGCACAAGGTAATAATGTTTCTTAATACTTTGTCTGTGAATAACTTTAAATGCATAATTTTAATCCATTTAAAATAAATAATGTTGCTAAAACACTTACTGAAGCATAATAAATTAGCATGTATTTTTTCTTCAGCATCATTTAGCAAAATGGTTGCCAAGCAACAATATTTGCTGCAATAAAATATAATGAGGTACTGTAACAGATTTGTGTTTACAAAGTATTTGAGATTTGCAAGCAAAAAAATACTGGGTTCCACACAATTCCTTTGTCACAACCCAAATCAATTAAGTTAACCTAATCATTTTAACAAATTAAAGTGGATTTTACGTAAAAAAAAAATGTTGTCCCAAAAGATAAACTTAAGAATTGACCTGTTTCAACCTATTTTAAATAAGTAGTTTGAACAAGCAGCAAGTCTTTTTTTTTTTTGAGTGTATGAAAGGCTGTGTTCTATTGCGAATGCTGAAGGGCATTTTTGTCGTGCCCGAAACCCCTTTACTCGTTAAAAAGTGATTCAGAAGGGGCTTTTTGCAGTGATACTATAGAATAAACATTTTAGGCCACATTAAAAAAAAAGATAAACAAAGGAAAAATTTCCTTAGAACATGCACATATGTTTTTTTTTCCTGTGTCACATTTAAATCACACTGTAATACATGTGATGCACGTAAAAAATCAGTTTTAAAACATTTAAATGCATATTTTCATTAAGTGCAATCATTGTACATAATCTAGAATGTATGCAAAAGTAATTCTAAACTGGATGCATGGAAATAAACAAATACTCTTAAAATAAAATATTCAGTCTACAGTATGTTATATGTTATTGTGATTAGTATAATGTGGTCCTTCCTTTTCTATTGTCTTCAACTCTATAGGCCATGTAAATACAGCAACATTCATGGATGCACATGTTTTGGGTTTGGAATGAAGTTTAAATTATTGGGCAGGGTAAAAGTAGGGCTAGGGCAAAATAATATGTATCTTTTACAGTGTACAGTACTATACATTATACCTAGTGTATATGGCAAGTCCTCGTAAACCACCAATACCAGCGTGTGTATGCATGTACAGTATGTAAACCTGTGTATGTGTTTGTACGTATGTGTGTATAATTGCCTTTGTGCATGTATATGCGTGTGTATGTGTAATTATTATTTTATTCTCCTAAGTCTCCTTTAAAGAATTGCATGTTCATTCATTCATTTTTCTTCAGCTAAGTCCATTTATTCATCAGGGGTTGCCACAGCAGAATGAACCACCAGCTGCAACCCAGTACTGGGAAAGACCCATACACTCTCACATGCACACTACGGCCATATTAGTTTATTCAATTCACCAATAGCACATGTCCTTGGACTGTGGGGGAAACCTGAGCACCCAGAGGAAACCCCAGAACATGCAAAAACCCCACACAGAAATGCCAACTGACCCAGCCAGGACTCAAACCAGTGACCTTCTTGCTATGAGGCAACAGTGCTAAACCCTGAGCCCCAGCATTGCATGTTTTAATGTTTAATTATTGATTTGGGTAACTGTAGAGTCTAAACAGAATGTGAAAGATTTCCCTTGCCATTGTAAAGAGTGAGTCACTCTGCTTGCTTTGTCTCTGCAGTTTAATTATTTGTCTTATCATAAATCTTAATGTAAACATTGCTCCTCTTGACCGTGGGGCTCAGCGCCATTCTCCCTGGGGGCAAGTAACAGATGGTAGATCTGGTTAACCTTTTCTAATAGAAATTGGGAATGGAGGAAAAAAGATGTGTTGAATGAGGGGGGAAGCCCTTGCAGATACAAGTCAGCATTTCATACTGCCACACTTTTGATCTCTAGATGGTGCAGAAATGCAGCAAATTCAAAGGGAATTATTAATATTCTATCATGGCAAGGTCTTTAAAATAGTATTGCTAAGGCTTTGATGTAGCTGGGACGTTATAGGAAGTTTCGTGTTCTGGTCAGGACACGCAGAAGCACGCCTAAAATAGAAGACAGGTGTTTTACTGTTGTTTTTCCTGTTGTGTTTGATAAGAGGAGCTGAACAACTTGGCTAGATTGCTGCACTTTTTTTATTGCTGAAATTTTACGTTAGAATTACATCCTGTCATTTACTGATGGTAGATGTCTTCATTTTATTGATTAGAAAAGGTTAACCAGATCTACCATCTGTTACTTGCCCCAGAGGACAGTGGTGCTGAGCCCCACGATCATGGGGAACAATGTTTTTAAGACCATGACCTTGTATTTCTGACCTCAGATACAATTTATTCATAGTTAAAAGGCCTATTTAAAATAGTTAAAATACGCATCTGCGTATTTAAAGGTGCTATATGTAAGTTTTTGACTCTTCTAAAACATAAAAATACCATATATTTGCAGATCTTTAAGAAACATGCCAAGTGAACATTCTTTGTTTTCTAAAAAACAATGCGGAAGTCAGATATTCTGCTTTGAAAATGTGCATTACGTGCTGGAATGTCTGTCTTTTTTTTTGTTCCTTTAACACACCCAATTCCAGTTTAGCTAATTATTTTTCTGCACCCCGAGTTGCCTTAATGGAAAACATCGTATTTCATTCATTCATTCAGAAAGGCTCTTATAGAATGCGCTTGTGACTGAAATGCGACCTCCAGTGGACAGTAGCAGACTTCAAAATGAGTCGCAGATTCAGAGTACCGCATGAGGTACGTTACATTGTAGCCCTGTGTCCTAACAATACATTACGTGATAAGATTTGCAGCAATAAGCAATTTGGCTGTTTGTATCAGACGGAACATGACAGAAATTTAAATACAGCCATTCAGAAGCACAGAACAGGCACTTACGATCAAAAATGGTAAGGTTTAAAATCGAATTACTACATATTAAACCTTTTTAACATTATTAAATGTACGTGCTCAATCACTATGTGTTGGTTTTGAGTCACAGTTCTAAAGTTCAATTCCAAATGGTTTATTTTATTTTTAAGATCTTTTAAGGCAAACGTAAAATGGCATTCAAACTCACATTATTAGTCACATCATCACAATAAGGCACAGGAGGTGTACCTGAGGTGATCATTGTCAGTTTATTCTTTTGTTCAGCTGCGAGAAATAAAAATATATCTATGTTTCTAATATATCGATTCGAGGTGTTGGTTAGAACAAAAACTCCTTTTAATATAGAGAGTATTCCTTCTTGTTACGTGGGGAGTGACACTGAGAACAGAGGTGTGGATCCAAATGCAGGTTTATTAGCGAGGTCAGGTAAGCAATGGTCAACAGGTGCAAACAGATGTATACAGACAGTCCAGAATCGTAGTCAGTGGGCAGACAGATGGTCAGAGGCAGGCAGCAGACAGGGATATACAAATAAACAGGAAAAAGATCAAAACACGGCAAGACAAGTCAGAGTGAGTGTTTTTCAGCGATCTACAGCAGCCAGATCACTGATAATCATAACACTTCTATTGCGTGACATTGCTTTTATTTAGAACATGATTTAAATCAGCCTTTAGGCTCAATCGTCAGACTCTGTCCTTTTGGTCCTCAATCTGGCAATCTGCGCTTGCATTTGTTTTGATCCATGAATGCAACCCCTAGTTCAACCACTGGGTGTCATACTTACATCCTGCACCTTCAAAGCTGCAGATGAAAGAGTGAAATTTTAACCTTTTCAAAGGATGTCAAATAAGTGCTTATAATTAATTTTTTGTTTATGTTTGATAAAAAATTGTTTTAAACGTTGATCCTTTTGAGCTATGATGTGTGCATCATGTTGGACAAAGAATTTTAATTTATAAAAATATTGTGGTTTCTTAGAATGAACGAGTAAATAAAGTAACTGTTTATACATGATAAGCAGCACTATTAAGCAGCACAACTGTTTAATAATATTAAATATCGGAACTTGAATGAAAGATCTTGTAGGAGGTATAGCTTTAGCTATAGCTTTACCATCACAAGAATACATTACATTCTCTAATGTATTTTAATAGAAAGCTTTTGTTATTATTTCTATTATTATTATTATTATTATTATTATTATTATTATTTACCATTGTAATATTTATGCAGTTTATTCATATTGCTCAAATACATTTACAGTTTACTTATGTTGATAAGTTTGGTTGTGTAAGTTTGCTGATTTCCCCCTACAACTTTGTTTGTGATGGTTTGCTCCACCTTTATTGAACTGTTTTAAGTTCTATTATGAGATGCATAAGTAAAAACCAGAAAAAGACGGAGTAACGTTTTTTTGACCGGAGGTTATAGTTTTACTGTATGAGCATTCAGTAAACATTTGTAATTTGAACAAAACCAGAGTGAATTATTACTTGACTAATTTCTTAAATTCTGATACTACAATCCTACCAAAGTTTTTAAATCTCATATTTTTAAATCGATCTTGTAGTTCAAAATATCAAGTTTGTTGTAAGACTTCTCAATTGATTGCTTTTAATATATGGATCTTCCTCATCCTCATTTTCACATTGTTCTCAGTCTGATACTCCTTAACTTCCCCATGTCGCCGTTTTTTTTTAGCGTTCCAATGAAACATGATGGAAATGTAATTCAATCATTCCTGACTTTCCTCAGGCACATCTCTCCTAGAAGCTTTGAGAGTGAACAGTAATGCATAAATTCATGTTCGGCTGTGGGTGAGCCTGCCCAGTGTTGAATTCATGGGTAAACCAGAATCGCACCATTTCACTGCTGTTCCCCGCTGTGCTCTGCAGCAGCTCCAGCTCTCCTTTTCATTCATTATTTTTGAGTAGCGTGAGGTTACGGTATCTCAGGGTGCCGCAGCGCCATACGGCAGAACTTGAAGTCACAGTCGCACATTGGAAGTTCAGAGCTAGCTGCTGCTGAAGTGAGGCATCCCATTTTTGGAAGCAATGGGCCAGGAATGTATGCATTTGGAGTGCAGACATCCCAAACTGCAAAAAACGCATTTTAGGGAGATGTCATTGTTTTTTTTTTACTAATTAGAAAGAACTAATTGGAAAGAATTTCACATGAACGCATTGATTCTGCAGGAATAGAACACAATTATTTACATATTTATTAGATGCAACTGAAACAAAAGCATGCTTCCAGGTAGGTAGGTAGGTAGGTAGGTAAGTAGATGGATGGATGGATGGATGAATTGATGGATAGATAGATAGATGGATAGATACTTTAGATGATGATGATCTACAGTATATAAAAATATAAGTCCGCCAGAGCATGCATACACGCACAGTTCCATAAGCATGTACAGTCTCATCTCACTCTCTCCGTTCACTCAGTCATGTGCGCACATTCTGGTATGCGCAATATAAATACTCACGATGTAGACATTAATGTTTCGCATGCACATTTGTACTCGCTTGGTCTAGATTCTGAGATATTTTATACAATTTGTGGGTGTCAGGGAGCCACTATCAATAAATGGGAAACTCCGGGAACTTCCGGAACACTTGGGATATGTGAGAGTGCAACTTTTTGCTGTTAAAGGTTACCTGTTATGCAGAAATAACTTTTATAACAGGCTTAAATACAGTTGTGTGGCAGTAATGTGTATGAATACATCCATCCTCGAATCGTAAAAATTAATTAATTGTATTTTTTTTATAATCAGACTTGATACAAAAAAACAATCTGCAGAAACACTTTGACATTTTCCCTTTGAACATGTCATCAGAGGTGGAAAGCCCCGCCCATTGGTGGCAATCTCGCCCTCATTAGCATAAACAGCCCTGAGTGAGAAGCAGCCATTTGCCATTGTAGTTTTCACCTGCTGAGGAGAATGTCACAGACTAAGAGGATTATAAATGTTTTAGATGCACAAAAAGAGCACAATCTCATTTAAATTTAGCAGCAGTCAGGAAAACAGCATAGTTTAAATCAGAGCATAGAAGGGGCAGTTTCAAAGAGATATAAAACATTAGTTGTGGGGTGAAACTTATATATACACTCTAGGGACATCAGAGACTTATTTTATAAAGATTTATTTTTATAAAGGGGCGTGTGTGATACAGAAACTAAACTCATAATTTCATAAAAAATGCTTTTCAGTATCTATTAAAAGTTAATAAACTGTTCCCACGACTGCTGGAATATGATGAAATTTTAAAAAGTCTTTTCTAGTCAAAGTTTTATTCTGTAATTTTTCTGCATCGTGTTTTAGTATCACATTGTTTCATGTGTATTGCCTTTGGTTTTGGTTTGACTATGTTTCTGTATCATTTTAATTATTTATCAATTGTCAACTGGTAAACATTTTAGTCAAATGCTTAAAAGGTGGTTAAAAACTGTGTTTTAAACTTAACAGCTGCCTGTGTTTCCTTTCATTAGATGTCATGGAAATTTTCCATTTTAGTCAGTGAATGTCAAGGAATTTGCAATAGGGGTTAGAGTTGGAATCTTGATATAATATAGTAAAAATCACACTAGAGTAGGTAATGTTGTTGTTTATAAGAATTTATTTGTTTATGTTGTGACAGTACTTTTTTTGATCTTTCTCTTTTTTCATATATAAATGTGCAGGCGTGTTGATTTTATCATCCTGTAATGGTAATCTTACATAAAACATGTATGACCGCTCAGAATCCCTTAATTCCTGGACCTGCTCGTTTCTTGTGGTAAGGTCTCAAACTGAATCCGTTAATGTACTGTATCTGCTCAAATGCCCTCTTGTGGTCTCCTGAAATCATTACATGTGCTCACGGAGTAATGATGTCTTGTCTATCTCTCTCCACACACACAATATACCCTTTTCAGCGTATTAAGTGTTTAATTAATTAATGTATTTATTTATTGCACACAAATATAAAAACACAATTATATGGAAACTAAATATTTACATGCAGGGTGCTCAACCCTGTTCCTGGAGATATACCTTTCTACAGATTTTAGTTGCAGCCCATATCAAACACACCTGCCTGTAATTATCCAGTGCTGTTCAGGTCCTAATTAAGTGGTTTAGGTGTGTTTGATCAAGTTAGAAGCTAAACTCTGGTGGAAGGTAGATCTCCAGGAACAGGGTTGATATATATATATATATATATATATATATAAAACAGTTTCCTTGGCTGTGTTTTGGATCATTGTCTTGCTGAAATTCCCACTCTGGTTTAATTTTCATCATCCTGCTAATGTAGATGTTAGAATGAAGCAGCTAATATTACTTTAAAATATGGAAGGGCAGAATGTTAGACAACTACTGAGAGATTTCAGCTGCTGTCTGGGCTTTCAATGCCTTTCTAAACCTCCCTTTCTTCAATTGTTCAATACTTTTTTCCTGTGTCATTTCGCTTATTACACATAACCTAATTTTTAT
>CAIGQQ010005973.1:1584105-1611708 GCA_903798035.1 Danio albolineatus | reverse complement strand
TTATTATTATTATTATTATTATTATTATTATTATTATTATTATTATTGTTATTATTATTACTGTTGTATTATTGTAAGACAAAAAAATGTCAAAAGTGCCAATGCAGCTGCATTTCTGAAAACAAGCTTTATGTAAATTACCTTCCCAATTACTTTCTATTTGGAGGTTCTGTGTGCAAGTTGATGACTAAACAATTGTTTCCCCTTCACAAAACATTAGCTTGTTACAGCATAGCTTGCATTCACATATTATTTCTTTATTTCTTTGTTGTTCATTTGCATACAAATCATTTTAATATAATCCTAGCCTTTTTGATATAGCTAGACATAAAACCCATCCTTTTGTTTTAGGTTCCTGCTTTATAGTGTCATCAGCTACTGGTGAACAGTTGCTTTGAATAACTGATGTAATTATAGCATGTATTTCACATGACTTAAACACTGAATTGTCCAATCAGAAGCCATGACCAAGAAACAAATAGGAATAGTTTAGTCATGTCATGGCAAAACAGCATTTGGAACAGAAACGTGTTTTGGAAACAAATGTCAATAGATGGTTGATTAAATGGTTCATTTATTAATTCATAAATAATTGTTGGTGGGATCAGTTGTTGTTTTTAAAAATATAGTGGCATGCACAGAAACCGTTTATACATTGAACAGAAGAAAGAAAAGAACACGGTTGAAATGATTAGAATCAGTGACCAATTTTAAGGCTAAGGCTTAAGTTGAGGTTAAGGCTTGGTTAATAAAACTTGTATTATTAACAGTTTTTTTGTAGCACTGTTGTTGTTGTATCAGTCAGTTTGTTGGGATGATACATCTTTTGATATTTCTCCTAGACTTTTATTTAGAAATTTTACAAGGGACATAATACTGTACATCTAACCTATGACAAACTATTGCAAGTAAGAGTGCTATAGAATTAAAACGAAGAATATGAAACGACAATCAAACTTAAGGCTAAAGTGAATCCCGACTTGCCAATTTAGTACAAAATCTTAAAAAAATATAATTGCAGACAGTCCTAACTTTTGGATTCAGATGCTGTAAATCAATTCACTACGTCAGTCCACTAATATAGTCCACTTGAAAGAGAGAATGAAGATGAGTTAGTGAATTAAAGCACCAGAAAGATGTTTGTTCACGGGTGGATACATTTTTCAGGCTATTGAGTGTGGGTTGTGCACTATGATTGTCTATGGTTTTGGACACCACTAGAAATGGCTGCTCCATCTAATAGTGCACTATTTAAGGATATAGGGACAAGTTTGGATGCAGCCTACAGATAGGAGTATTTTGCAAAGCATTTTAGTGCAAACATAACTCCCTGAACAGGACTCAGAAGTCACTGAGACCTAGCCTCAGCCTTAGACATCATGCCAAGCAGCATTCATGGACCTTTGGCTAAACATCTGATGCATATGGTACACTTTTCTGAAAACACTTTAGCAAATATTCTTCTATTTCCTTTATCAGCCTGCCTAGAAACAAGTCTGAACGGATAAAAAAGGATGTTTTATGGATGACAGTGTTCATTATAACTTTCAGAGACATTCATGAATCAGTGGTTTACTGTCTGCATACCCATCTATTATTGTGAGGATAACTTTCTGACGATGAGCATTTATCAACATGATTTAAACTATGCAATATTCACTGCATATAAACTCGTGATGTTGACACATATGCAGATATGTTCATTTTTTCTTCTTTATTTTTTTCTAATGGCATTGAAAGCCTTCAAATATTTTTGGTGATAAAGATAGGAGATAGACATTGTTTAAAACAATGACTGTTTTTTTTTTTATTGTGGAAATTCACAAATACATCAAAGCCTTGCTTTCATAGGATAGAAAACTTTCACCCACTTTACACAGAAATACATCGCCATAATAATAAATAAATCTCAGAACAAAGACCACTGGTCATATGTGTCCTACTTTTGTCAAATGTTCAGATCCTTAAGGATATTGATGCATTGTGTAAACTTTTAAAGGCATTCGGTAAAAATGAATGATGCACAGTTGCACCTACTGTTTAAGTCACAGCACAAAAAGATTATTGTTTGGTTAAGCTGTCAGTCACATAACATAGTCTTTGACCATTCAAAGTGGCCAAAGTTCCCTGACCTTCAGCCGTCAGTACTAAAGACTAAATCACAAAATGTGTATTGCCAGTAGTCTTCCTGAGAAGGTAAACATTTGACAACAATAAACTTGTAAATAGGATCACCTTTATTGCAGGGCAGGGATAATTTGATTTTGAAACCTGTCACTTCACCAAGAGATAGAAATAAAGTGTGCATGTCTCACCATCAGTCATGATTATTCAACTCTGTTAATTAAAAAGATGTTTATGTGCATATGCGCTAACTGTTTGGGAGAAGCACACATGTCAAATGCTGACAATTAGCTGAACGTGTTTAAATACTTGTTTAATTAGTGACACCTAGCCTACATTTGAAAACATTGAAAACATCTTTTTTTTTTCTGCTTTTGATTTTGATTTATGTAGTAACATGCTTCATTTGTTTAGCTGCTTTGGAACCATAATTGTTAATAAAGCACTATATGGTAGAAGTTGAAGATTTATTCGACTATGGCTTTTAAAATGTCATGCTCTAAAAGTTTCTGAATAAGTATTATGACAGGCTCATTCTCTATTAACCGCTATTTGCATAGTTAGTTAGCATAGATATTTACATTAAATGTCGCCTACACTGTTGTTATCTAATGGAAGAATGCGTCAATAGAGTGGCTATTTTAGTACAAGGTAGGGCTGTGCAATATAGACAAAATAATCATATTGCAATTTTATTTTATTATTATTATCATTTTAAGGAACAAATACCACGTTTGCAATTTTATTTGCGATGTTAGCAACAGTTTTCAAACAAGCTGCATACACACATTCTAAATGTATTCAGTGCACAACAAGTGCACAACAAAACATTTTACAATGAAATAACATAGTATTAAGTTTAAGAAAAAAAAACTGTAATGAAATTTTCTTTAAAACAGACGACATAAATTAAGATAAACTAACCTCAACTCTAGTTAAAACATACTGTACACAGTAGTACGAACTGCTTGATAAACAGAACTGTAATAAATTGTCTTAAAAACAGACAACATGAAAAAATTAAGATTAAGTAACCTCAATTCCAGGCATAACAATAAATAAAAATAACGTAAATCAAAAACACCTATTCAGTTCTCCTGCTCAACTTCGTCGTGTGCGGCGTGAGCTCTGATTGGTTAACATCTTTCTCCCACTCAGCTTAGCTGTAATTGGCGGGTGAGCTGTGTCAGCTCTGATTGGTTAACATATTAAAATCATGCACACATGAACGTATTCTGAATAAAAATCTAAATAAAGTAATAGATAAAATTGCAGCCTTACTTGATTTAGAAGTTGCATGGGCTTAAATCGGCATCTTTTTTCGATTAATTGCACAGCCCTAGTACAGGGTCGCGCCACTTCTTTTAAATGACTTTGGGACCGAGGTGCAGTGGAGTGATGATTGATATACTATATATAAATACATATATATGTGCATGCAAATGTATTATCCTCCCTTCTTGCTAAATTTGATTTAATCCGTGTCCTGAAACACACGACCTCTACTGCTTTTACTTCTAATTCTAACAGAGGGAGCGATTCGTTTGTGAATGAATCTTTGTTATGAACGATTCATGTGAACCATCACTATCCCTGCGTCTCAATGTTCATATCCACATTTCTAATCTAAATGGTATATAACATTTGTAATATTCAATAATTTAGTGGGGACAGTATGCACATTGAGGCACAGGCAATGTTATGTTATCAGGCACCTTTATACGTTACTAAAAAACGTTTGTGAACTTATAGCCAACAATAAAACAAGTGTCTTTTTGTCATATTTAATTTACCATGTTTGCTGATTTTATTCAGCAATTTCTAGCAAAAGCCTATAATTTAGTGCAAGTTTGTCCCGAGAGGACTGTACAAATGTGGCAGCGGTATTGATGCATGCTCAGGGTCCGTATGCGATATCGAGTATACTGTATATATCTCTGGTTAGTAAGCATGATGACTATCATCTATAGCAACGAGGTGAACTCCGCTTACTCTTAGCTTAAAACTTTTCTCTGTTCCTTAGTAAAAGTTTGTCCCAGGAACTTGTGTGTTTTTCATAAAAAACCAAAAGCATTACTGCTACTAACTCTTAGTGGTAAGAGTATTATTTTATTTTATTTTTTATTTGGGCTCAGATATTTTAGTTTGGGTCAGACTTAAATGGTCGTGGTCAAACTAACTATACTGTATATCTGTTCACAGATGAAGACATTGTTAAGATCTTTTATTTGTATCTGACAGAGCAGTGCTTTTCAGACTGTGAGCCACAGCCCCCTGGTGTGCTACAGAGGTATTGCAAGGGGCTGTGGCTGGGGACACATCTTGTTTTTCACTGCAGTACTCTACCAAAATACTGTTTTCCAAGTATACTTTTATATATATATATCATAACTATAGGAGTATCATAACTAAAACCTCAATATATGAATTGTAAAATAATATATTTTTAACCTTTATTTAATGTTTTCTGATGCAAATCTAATTAGATCCACTTATTTGGTAAACAAATCAAGTCTTTTATAATATATCTTTTAAAAGAAAGAACATATTACTTTACAAGTTTGCATTGTAAATAAGTCATATGCAAATTTTAGTATTACTGTCATTATATCACAGTAATATCAGTGAAATTAATTTAATAAGCAGCAAATTAGATTGAGGCAAAAGACAGTTGTTGGTTTAATAATAGCATATATCAGTATAAAATATAAATAAAATTTAGCATGTCTACATAGTGAGGTCATATACATTTAATTATTTCTAGCGATATTAGCGATTAATTAACTGGGCACAAGATGATTTGATTATTTGATTAAATTGATGCAGTTTCCCTTGTTGCAATGGGGCATTTTTTGTTCTTGTAGCCTTTTAAAGACAAGGTACAGAAATATGAAGAGTGCTAAATCTAATCCATGTGACAGGATGATGTCTATATGGCCAGATATTGATTTTTTGTTTTGAATTGGGCTGCTTTTATGTTGTTTTTCTACCTGTATGTACATAAATATACACAAGTAGGATGTTTTCAAATGTTACATTTGTGTCTTTTGCACAATATCAACTCAGAGATCTAATATCTCATATCATTCAGAGATCTAAACATTAATTAACACCATGATGGGTAAACCGTAAGCTTTTACTTCAGCTTGTGATACACATTTCATGTCATATGAATACAATAATATAAAGCAGGGGTGACCAACCCTGCTCCTGGAGATTCACCGTCCTGCAGATTTCAGTTGCAACCCATATCAAACACACCTACCTGTAATTATCTAGTGCTGTTCAGTTCCTAATTGATTGGTTCAGGTGAGTTTGATCAAGGTAGGAGCTGAACTCAGCCAGAAGGTCGATCTCCAGGAGCAGGGTTGAGCTCCCATGATATAAAGTGATATGGACTTTTGCATATTTTTTTGTGACGTTTACTTTGGGTCTTTATTAAAATATATATTTTTTAAAAACTGGATATTATAGCAAAATTCTCTATTTGATCTCCATTTAATAACTATCAGAAACACTTCAAACACATTCAAGAAATCTTGCTGGTGATTTTTATATGTTTTATTTGAGTGTCAACAAAGCATTGGTTAATATGTTTCCTCAATGGATTCATTACATTTTAAAACACAGCTTGAGAAGTGATCAGGACCATCAACCTCTTCCTTCCCTTTGAATGTCATATTATCTTTACTCGCTTCTCTGGTGTCTGTAAACAGATAAATTTGCAGAGTCTTGGAGAGCCGCAGTCTTTCACAGCACACAGTGTTGCCACCTGTTCAGATACATTACTGGTATCATTGAGTTATTACAAATTGTCATTTTATGGTCTGTATCAGAGATGGATAAACTACGGAAAAATTCAACCCAGCCACATTGAAAATATATGCCTTAGCCTACATTTATTTTGTGAAATATAAAATATGTTTTACCGGGTACATGTTGTTGCACATTTCAGATGACAGATGCACTGGGCAATGTGTACATTTTTGAAATGTGAAATGTTTCACTTGGGGTACATTTGGTTATTATTCAGAAACTCATCCCTTACCAAGTGAACCACTGACCTAATGTTAACTCTTCGCTAACCCAACCAATAGGGCTTTAAAAAGTAAACAAGTAAAAAGAAAAGTGCCCTGCGACTGTAGCTTTACCCTTTTGCATTGCTTTTCTCTCTCTTGTGGAACTGTGCTTCACCAGACTCTAACAAGCCCTCTGCATCATAAGTGCAACACCACACAAACTGAGTTACCGAGCAAACTGACCATGACAGAAAAGTTGTCCAAATGGAGATCAAAAGGTGAGGCAAATGTTTTAGGCCCCGTTTACACTAGTGCGTTTTAGTTTAAAAACGGCGTTTTAGCATGAAAACGATCTGCGTCCACACTAGCGGATCTCAACAGATCTCCCTCCACCAGAAACGTATATCACGTGACCATTCGCGCACCATTCCTGCACTCTGAGCATGAGCACTCAAGTATAAACAGGAAGCACGTGTCTCGCTCGGCGTTTGGTTATTGTTAGTCAACAAACGCTGGTTGAACGATGAACGCGATGATAAAGAAAGCAAGAGAGGTCTTTTAGTGGACAGACGACGAGGTCGAGTTGTTACTTAAAGTAACAAATGAATATAAAACATCCATGGCTATCGAAAATACCGTGTTTACAGTGAAAGCTGGTCTGCCGTCTGCCGGTGACGTCATAGCCACGTGCGTTTGACGAATAAGGAAAGGATACGCAATGACCCAAAGCCCCAATCACGTAGCGGATCTCAGCAGCCACGCCTCTGTTTTCAAAGATATCCGTCCACACTGAGACGCAGCGGCTGCGTTTTAGAATGAAAACGCCATCTCCAGCGTTTCTAAAACGCTCCGTTTTCGCACCTCGAAAACTCCGGCGTAGTGTGGACGGATGGCGTAACCGTAGCAAAACTTATGCGTTTTAAAACGAAAACGTACTAGTGTAAACGGGGCCTTAGATTAGAAATTATAGGCAGTAAGATTTTTGGTGGTAGTTATTTTGTGTTGTGCAAAGAACTGCATGAAAATAATCCTTTATTTATCAATATTGAGTCCTGGTTAATATCATTAGTGTGAAAAGGAACAAAAGTTGTTGCTGTTATACCGTTAATTTTAGAAATCAGTCAAACCAACACAGTCTCATAGCAATTCGTAACTTTTTGATTTAGTGGCTAATTGGTATGAATTCATATGATTACATTCATACAATTTAGTACGATTTGCTTTATCCCTCAGTGACGGTTGGGTTAAGGGGTGGGGTTGGGTGCCATGCGTCCATTTTAAAGTCGTATATTTTGTACAACTGAACTCTAGTTTAGCCACTAAACTGACAAAACATAAAATAGTTATGTTTCCTTGTAAGATTGGGCTGATCAAACATGTTGAAGTACAAATTTGCAGTTTCACAAGATTTTTCAATGAGCTTGTGTTAGAAGATTTAAATGTTTATTATTTAATGCGACAAACAAAACTGACAAGTTGTTATTTTCATATAATCACAATGGATTATTGTGTTGATAGAGTTACTGCTTAAAAGTCATTGAGTATGTTTATATGAACGCCGATACTCAATTTTCTATGGCTAAGATTTTAATATAATTAATACACAGATTAAGAGTCTACCATGTAAGTGATTTTGATTAATTGATTGATTACCTTGACTAAATGATTAGCTTGAATAAATGGAATTAAGACATGTGGAGTATGCCTATTTTAGTCCCATTACTGAAGTTCAGTACAGACATGTTTTGTAGTACTTTTTTGCTATATGTTGCGACAGGATGTACACACAGCACTTGTCAGGCATTTGACAACAATCAAGTGAGAAAGGCTTCAACCAAGAGAGCACAATTTTGGTGCGAGTGGGTAAATTTTAAAAAAGTTAGTGAATGAAAAAGTTAGTGAATGAAATGGCAGAGGTGGCCTGTTGTTTGAGAAATTGTATCCATCGTCGTCAGTTTGCATGTACAGTGTAAGAAATTAACTGCAAGAAAATTAAAAATGAAACGCCCAAAATCACACAGACGAGCAAAAACTGTTGTTGCGTGAAACACTGGAGGAAACTAGCATCAAATGGTGATGTAAAGATGTAAATTGAACAATGTACTATAAAATGTGAAGTGGGATCATGAAAGAAACATTCAAAATGCAACTCATGTAAACATATTATTGTCTTATTCAAATTAAGATAAATAATACGATTGCTTATATCCATATAAATGTAGTCATTGTCACTGATTGATCTCATGTCTCTCTTTGAAATAGGTATTTAAAGCATTGTATTTTTAATAGCAAGGTTGTTTAAATAAAGATTACTGTACACACACTCCATCTGTGGCCAAACATTTTATTTAAAAAAATCAAAAAATCTGAATTAATTAATGGCCGTGGCCTGAAAGTAAATTTCACACTAGTTTTCATTAAATAATTGCATATAACTAAAGCAGCAATTTTGATGAATTGTTGCATAATTATTTTTATTAAGATTAATTGACAACCCTTCAATTAGGCAGTGATGTAAATCTGTTTATTGTGTTTCAGAATGATGTATGTTCTCATTAGTAAAGATATATGGGTTTGTTGTGATCGTACAATAATTGGCCGAGATACAACTATTTAAAAATCTGGAATCTGAGGGTTTAGAAAAAAATATTGATATATTTACTGAAGGAAATTCATAAAATGTCTTCATGGAACTTGACATTTCCCTAATATTCTAAAGGTTTTTAGCATAATAGAAAAAAAACAAGATCACTTTGGGCAATAAAATGTCTTTTTGACTACTGCTGCAAATATATACCTGCAACATAAGACTGGTTTTGAGGTTCAGAGTCCTATATAAACTATTTACATGCATGGACTTGGATGTTAATAATGTATTAGTAAACGTTCAATTATGATTTAAAAATGCTGTACAAGTGTTGTTCATGATTAGTTCATGTTAGTAAATGCATTAACTAATGAATCTTATTGTAAAGTGTTACCAAATTATAAATGTGTAAATTATCAAATGAATCTTAGAAAATAATGTACTGATGTCGGCATAAAATAGATAACATTTAAAGTTATAGTCTTTATTCAAGCCAAAAATATGCTTAATGCAAAACATGTGACTTTCTGATTTTGGTACACATATCACATATCTGTCTGGTCAAATGACACCAGATCCAGTCACCAGGGTCACCAAATAAAATAATAAATAAAGAAATAAATAAACTAATGGGTTCTAACTATAGAAACTCAAATGCAATATACTGTCACCATCATCAAATATGGGGCTGTCATTGATCAGGGAATTAGACAGCAAGGCATTTCATCAGAAGGGGCCAAACAACAGTCACAACTGGGGTCTGCATACACTATTTATGTGCTGTCAATGAAAAAAAAAATCACTTTTCGGGTGATATATAATTATCTATTTCACAAACTTGACATTCAGTAATGCTTATTCAAAAGAAGAAATTTTAGTCGTGGCTATTCGAAGGCACTTTGGAGAAACGGCAATGATTGTAGCATGGAGAAAGAGTACAACTGAAACTTCTAAAAAATTATACAGTACTTCCATCACAGCCTATACTGACTTTTCTATCTGAAGTGTTAAATAAACTCATTATTTTAGTTTTTTGTGCACACAAAAGCATTCTCGTAGCTTGATAATGCTTTTCGAGCATGTGAATGAGTCAGGGAACATTGCTGTCAAGGAAGTAAAAGGGAGCTCTCATCTAAAATATTTTACCTCTCTCCTAAAATATCTTAATGTGTGTTCCAAAGAAGAACGAAGGTCTCAGGGGTTTTAATTGAGTGAATAATTAATGACATAATTTTCATTTTTGGGTGAACTAAAACTTTAAATCAATTAAAAATATTATCAGAGATGAGAAATATAAGAAAGTTATTATACGCTTAGTGGGAGTTCTGTCCTATTTCACTAATTAAGGTCGACTCACTTTAACATTTCTGACCTTGCAGTACAGCCTTTTGATTGTGTTATTGCTGATGAGTGCTTTGGTCTCTGCTCTTCACAGCTTCCATTTCCAAATTATCTTAAATGCCTAGACACTGTATGCCAAAATGCAGATCTTATGCTGTTCAGCATTAAACAGTTTGAGCTGTTGTGTTTAACGAATTGAGAGTCTCCTAGGCTGCGCTTACACTGAAGATCTTGATGGTCAATTCTGAATTTGTGACTGTATCTGATTTTTTTTTTTGATGACCAGCTTATGTCATCTTTTAAAAGTGACTCGTGTCCGAATGTCTGCATTTACATAACAACAGCAAAGGCACAATGACACGGAAAAAAAAAGAATAGGCGCTGACTGACAGCTGATAATAAAATAGCCCTCTTTTCTTCATTCCTGTATTTAATTTGTTTGCGGAGTTAAATTTTTTTAATGCTTTTTGACAGCTTGTTTTACTATAGTTTATGACAGAAAAGTTCTCCTTTTGTCGTATTGTTGTAATCTAGTCCTTTTTTAAACCGGTAGCCATCTTAATCGTAATGTCCATGGCGTGGTTTATGCGCGTGATGTATGCAACAGTTTTATGTTAGTTTATATTGATTACGTTGATCTCTCCATCTTTTTCTCTCTCTCTTTTAGCTTTTTTAGTTCTCGTCTTTGAGATTTAAGGTTTGGGACTGAAATCTGTTTCGAAATGAAAGTGTCAGAGTTGACGTCATTCGCAACAGTTTTTAATGATGCGTGACTCACATTGACTGGTGAAAATTCGATTTACCTGCTTACACTGCAGACACACGGGCATGAATCCGATTCAAATCAGATAAATTTCCACATGAATCACGCCTGAATCTGATTTGAATAAATCGGAATCCATGTGATTTTTTTTTTTTTTTTGCTTGCACGTACATGGGTCATATCCGATCTGTGCCACATGGGAGGAAAAAAACAGAATTGAGTCACTTAAACCATGCAGTGTAAATGCAGCCTTAGTTAACCTGTCCATTTACAGTATATGTTTTTCACGGATTTTTTGACACACGTGAATGATTTAGTGACATACACAATATTCTAGAAATCATAGGACCAGCTTCTTTTGTTATGGCTGAAAGGCTGTCCCTGTGACCATCATCTGGACCACCTGCTGTTGGAGTGTGTTTCAGTCATTAGAAGTAGTGCTGTGTGATTAATCGAAATCGTTGCAATATGACTATATATCACTTAATTTCCCCCACTCAGAGCAAATGAATGACTGCCGTCTGTGTGTCTTACTAGCCAATTGAGTTAGCACACTTTCATTCTGCCCAATCAAAATTGTGCAACAGAACTATGCCGAACATCCACAATAAAACAAACAAACACAAAAACGAAGACAAGTGGGATGATGGTGTCTGCTGCTTCAAAAGCATTAATAGACAAATTACTATCAAAGAAAAACCGCACGTAATATGGGAATATTTTGGGTTCAAAGTCCCAGACACCGAAAAGAACGGGTAGTTTGTAAAAGCTGTCACAGAATTTTTGCCACAGCACAAAGAAATACAACAACCAGCACCTAAAAAAGCACCACAGGCAGCTGTATGAGGAGGGTCATTGAGCTGAAGCTTAACTAAAAAATTTTTATCGCTGATCATATCAAAATTTTCAATTAGATATTTATTATTTAAAAAAAAAAATGAAAAAAAAAACAGAAAGTTACAAATGGGGTTTATCAGCTAAATAAGGAAATTACCACCAGGTGCCACATTAACACCAATAACAATGTCCAGCAAGTATATAAAACACATGCATTAACAATTTCATATTTTCATTACAATTTAATTCACTTTTCGACCTTGTCACACTTTTTCATGCTCTCAGACAATCTCACCCAATTTTCATTGTTCATTTCAAAGCATGTGTTCATATGAGAAAACCGTTTAGTACTAGTGCAGTATCTCTGACAATACAGACACATTGTATTCATTTTGCACCAGTTACACACTCATGGCCGTTGACATGATAGATCTTCAACGTGTCAAAACCTGTCAGAGATAAAAAAAAAAAAAAATTAAAAAAAGTCAATGAATGGTACTGGGCTTTTGCACTTGTGATTTATAGCCTGTCTGTTGTGACGGCGGCACAGGCATTGTGTGATGAATGTGCTGTTATGGTTGTCTGTTTGTTTCTGAAGGAGAGTCAATGCTATGGTCACATGATTGGGCTATATCAACACTGGGGAGGAGTAAAGGGGTGGATGGATTGTTTTATTTTAGTATTTTTATTTTTTTGGCAGTCGTTTGAATGAAGAACAACAATAATTTATACAAATGCAAACATAGCGTGTGTGTATTTAAACATACTGTATATCAAACATAACACAAGTAAACACAACATGCAGTTTTTAAAGAAAAGTTTTCATTTTCAAGGGAAAACAAAATTCAAAACTATCAAGCGCTGTGTGAAAAGTGTTTGCCGCTAAAGTGGTTGGGCCACCCTTAGCATCAATAACTGCAATCAAGCGTTTTGATTGAACTTGCAATGAGTCTGTTACAATGCTGTTGAGGAATTTTGGCCATTCATTTGCACTTTAGGCTGAATACTAGTTTCTTGCAAAATAAAAAAAAATAATAATAATATGTACTGTCATCAGGGCTAATACAAAAGTAATTAGTTATTAAAGTGATGTTTAAAAACCTTTATTTTTATGTTAAAATTTAGACTCTTTAAATAAAGACCTTTCAAGATAGCAGAAAGGAAGGGAAAGGGTTACGGCAATTAATGAATGTAAATAGAGGGTAATAAGTGAAGTGTGACCTGTTAAATCCCAACAGAGCAGTCCCTACGGCCAAAGCTGATTGCTTCATTCCCTCAAACACATGCGCACAATCACATATTCATCCTTCACTGTTCTTATAAAGTCAAAGCTGTTGGTATACAGCTATTTATTGCCTGTTCAAATAAATAAGTTTAGCTTAATCCAGTTTCTTGACATGAATGAGTTTGGCCTAATTTAACAGACTCACAGCAGGTGTTTAACTGGGTTTTGTCCTTACGCCCTACTTCCCGGCTCCCTGCTGCTCTTGCTTGGTCTTTGATGCAATGCACACTGTCATCTGCAATTGTATATTCCCATGAATCTGCCAAATATGGCCAACTATTCACTTGTTCTCAAAAATGCAGAGAATACAGCCCAGTGGGCTAATTGGTTTAGCCTTTGCATCCTCATCCTCTTTTCTTAGGTTTTATAGTTATATATTAACTTAGTGACCCTGTAAGCATGGATCCATCCTGCCTTGTATCAACGGTTCAGGCTGGTGGTGGTGGTGTAATGGTGTGGGGGATATTTTCTTGGCACACTTAGGGCCCATTAAGACCAATTGAGCATTGTGTCAACACCACAGCCTACCTAAATATTGTTGCTGACCATGTCCATCCCTTTTATGACCGATGTGTATCTTCTGATGGCCACTTCCTGTAGGATAACGCACCATGTCATAAAACGCAAATCATCTCAGACTGGTTTCTTGAACATGACAATGAGTTCACTGTACTCAGATGGCCTCCGCAGTCACCAATCTCACTCAAATAGAGCTCCTTTGGGATGTGGTGAAACGGGAAATTTTCATTATGTATGTACAGCTGACAAATCTGCAGCAACTGCTTGGAACTATCATGTCAATGTGGACCAAAATCTCTGAGGAATATTTCTAGTACCTTGTTGCCATGAAGGATTAAGGCAGTTCTGAAGGGAAAAGGGAGCCTAAATCACTACTAGTAACGTGTACCTAATAAAGTGGCCAGTGAGTGTACTGTATATCTTTGGTTACCTATTACCATGCAACATTGCACCAGGTATTGTGGTCCATAGTCACATTTTTATGTTTTATTGCATATGTCAAGTGTGCATCTAAAAAACAGAGAGATAGAGACGATTGTGCTGAATGCGAAACCCATGGTTGCAGAAAACTCTGTATTGCACTCAATCACAGAAAGTGCAAAGTACATGTATAAATCCATGTGCATTCATGAGATCGCAAATTAGTACGTTTTTGCTTCTGGAAACAGTGTGACTTGGTGTTTTGGAAAACGGATTTTGAGGATTTATTAATGATCCTCTTTTGTTGGCACCCTTTCAATGTAAAATTCAAAGAAACGTGATCAATGTATTCGGACAAATAATTGCAATGTCTGTGCTAGTATTATGTTGTAATGTATGTCTTTCAGTTGCTATATATTATGTCATAAACAATACAACTGTCAGCATAATTGTCAGCCGTTTCTGTTAGAGCTTTCAGTTATGCATCTCATTTTACTGGAGCATATTGATGTTGCTAAGCAGAAGGACACATGCGGTTCTGGCTATGATGTCTTTCCTGGCTTTATGAGTTTCATTAGCAGGTCTTTAGCGGAACTCGGGTTAAATTGCTTGTTAAAGCTTGAGCTCATTATAGCAGCAGTCTCCAAGCACCTTTGTCCCCTGTGAAAGTCGGTGCCTGGTACAGTCTAGCACAATATTCTCCATGTATCATAATCACAAGATTCTGTTTAGTTATGAGCAGCTGTGGCCTATGAAGGTGTATAGCATTTTAACTGTTCCTGAACGATGCTTGCCTTTGCAAAGCTCACCACCACGGTTATGATGTTGTAGGTAGTTAATATGGAGATGTGCAGGGTGTTCTTGGTGACAAAGCATTTCTATGAGGTTTCTAAGATTTAGAGTAGGTTTTATCTTAGCTAAGGTGTTTAGAATTGTTTAACAAGTGTTATTTGTTTAATACTGCAGTAAATGGTACTGTGTTCTATGCACAGTACATGAATAAATATGTTATATTTAAAAAAAAATTGTTTCGTTTTCGATATTATTTCAACTTGATATTTTATTATTTCTATTTAACTTTTTTTTTTTTTTAAGTATTTAAATGTGTTTTGGCAAAGCATTTCTATTTGCCATGTGTGTTCAGCTGATTTGTTTTTGTTGGCTCTCTTTTCTCTTATCTTTCGTCATGTTTTGTTTTTGATATATACAAATAATTTGAATTTAATTTACATTCTGTTGAATTTGGTTTTATGTAAATTTGCATTGATTTTAAATAGTTTTAGGATTAGTAAAAATAGAACTGGAATATTAATATTACTGCTCTACAGTTTAAGCACTGTGTTTTATTGCAAAGTATAGCTTGCGCAAACACAGGCACTCAACACGTGTGCTCTTGTAAGCTTCATGCTTGCACGGTGTTTGAGCTTACGCTCTTCAGAAATTATGATTAATAACAATGTTTTTGTGCTCATTCAAAGAGTTCCAGATACATTTTAATTTCCTCACTCATGCACTCGTCACCACACATGTGATTTGTTTTGTTGTCTTCAGTAGTATGTTGCGGTGTTAGTTCTGCTTCTGTGAAACAACAACTTAGATCAGTGTTGATACCATGTGCACAAACTAAGCAGGGGCAATAAAGATTTAAAGCATTTATGTGACCATAGAGTAAAAAATTATGTCGCACAGGTGTATTTGTGGGGAAAGCAAGAAAATACATTGTATGAGTCGAAATGTTTTGTTTTATGCTTAAAGATCATCAGAATATTAAGTAAAGATCAAATTCTGTGAAGACACTTCTTTTCTTTCTCTAAACATATCAAAACTATTTTTATTAGTAATGTGCATTACTAAGAACTCAAGTTGGGCAACTTGAATGGAAATTTATTTTAGAGTTTCAAATAGATGTATCACGACTATATCATCCTACAAACCGTACATCAATGGAAATTTAACATTCGGCTCTATTGCCATGTATAAATCTCAGTGTCCAAAATTGATTCTTCTGACTGGTTTTGTGATCCAGGGTCACATACAGTGTGGGATCTATATATACTAATGGTTACAACAATCTGCTGGTTTGCGGATAGAAAGTGCATACTGTTCTGTACCTAAACCCTTAGGTAGGTCATATACATTTAGTGCAGAATACATATTGTAGGTTTTACTCTAATCCACATTAAAAAAAACTACTTCCAATTCCTGGCATATAGCTCAAGCCCTACCTTCAGTTGTGTCTGTGTAAAATGCAAGTTATTGTACAAATCATTAACCCATACTGTGTGAAACTGTGACATTTGACTTAGCAAAGTGCCTTCACGGCTTGTCTTTGGTTTCTCTTTGAACGCTTGTTCTTTTAAGACATCCTTGGCTCATTTTGTAAACGGTTTGCAGTTATGCTGCAGTTTAACAGGGGGGAAACAAACAAACAAGTTGAATGATGGTCAGCCCTGCTGCAGATAGGAAGTGCTGCATGTAGACTCCTCTGACTGCTTTGCTGACGTAAGGGCCCTTCCTCGGTGGAGGAGGGGCGTGCGGCTCTGTTTAGTGCTGCTGCGTGAGCGACAGGGGAGGGGGGAAAAGATTGTCGTCCAGCCTTCCTGCCCTCCACAGGCAGTTGATGATCACATCTGACAGCTCGGGGTGGAAGTTGAACGGCTCAGAGCACCAGGTCCCCCTATATTTACTCCTCCCCTGCAAGCAGCTCTCAGCCGGTCTCTCCACACCAGAGTCTGGCTTTGGCTCTTTGTCAGCGCATGGGGGTGCAGACAGGCGAACGGCATGAATATATCATGTACACAATAGACTGAACGAGTGCTGTGACCATGAAAGCCCAGCGGGAGAGGCTGAGGATTCCAGGGTTGACATTGGAGTGAGTATTTTCCCTTCTTTCTCATGTCTTCTATGGCTGGAATGACAGCAGACTGTTTATCTGCAGTATGTCTGTCGCTGTAGTGGTGACGGCAAATCTAAGCTGGGCAGTGCAGCATTACCACAGTAGCAGCGTCTGCAGCATGTGTTGAAGGGTAAATATAGGTTTACATGGCTTGTATAAATCCCTTTGTGGCAGCGTCGTATGTGATTTT
The DNA here is from genome assembly GCA_903798035.1 of Danio albolineatus. NCBI lineage: Eukaryota > Metazoa > Chordata > Actinopteri > Cypriniformes > Danionidae > Danio > Danio albolineatus. Next base: position 1,594,727 of record CAIGQQ010005973.1, on the reverse strand, counting down.
GATAGAACATACTGGTGTCTGGATAAAGGATGATGATGCTAGATCAATACAGGATCATCTTCTAGCCATGATTTGACAGACTTGAGCCAGAAGGACTTGCGCAGCAGCTGGGCGACCTGCCGTTGTGTTTGGCCAAGCTGACATGTTCCCGTGGCGCATTTAAAGCTTTTGATCACAGTCGCTTATTTGATCAAATCCCTACAGAAGGCCTGTTTGTTGTCGACCTGTTAGCAGGTCAGAGAAGCCATCATGCTGTAGTGTTTGATGAAACGGTTAATATCTTGTCGCATTGGATTGGCCACTGATGTTTTGATTAGATGAGACGCCTTTGTTTATGTTGCCAGAGGTCGCAGAAGATGCATGTTTTTGGCTACGATCAGGTGGTGCATCATGGCTGCTGTTGCTAAGGATACAAATACATGCGTGTCTCCTGGACATGTCAGCTCAGCAGTTTTGAATGCACCTTTGTATCTCTTGGAAGATGCGTTTTCATGTCTATCGTTCTTAAATCAAATGTGCGCAAGCGTAAAAAAATCAACAAGTGTTCAATCCGAAACCATTTCATGTGTCGAGATGGAATGAAATGTTGTTGCAACCCCTTCACGACGCATTGTTTTACCTTTAGTGGTCATGCATGACGCTGCTCTGTGGTTAATGCATGCCAGCTCATGTATGTCTCTGCATACATGTACAGACATAAGATCCAAACTTTACAAGCTACATTTTAAGAGAGACTGTTCTTGTCCGTTATGAACATTTACAAAACTCAATTTGACTTCCAGCCTCACTCCACGAAGCTTGAGCCCAACTCCCACAAGTCCTTGCAGCCCATGCAGCCCGCTGCACGCGTTTCATTTTTGGAGGTAAGCGCGTGCTTCTTTTACATAGCCATTTTGTTTTGAGGCTTAACGTCTTCAAGGCTCTGTGTTCTGCCACTGAAAACGAAAGCATGGAGTTCAGTGATGGAAATGGCACAGGGTCTCCATTCATTGATCTCTTTTTGAGTTTGATTATTTTCACATTCAAAGCCTTTGAATGGGATTTTAATTTGTAAAACTGTGGGGAATAGCGCCATTTCTTATGCTTATATAACGTTCTTAAGAGTCACCCCCTTCCCCCAGCCTTTTGGTAAGTCTCTGATTCGCCCTCTTTTATGTGATAAATAGGATTTGCTTTGGCCATTGAACATTTTTGGTGGAAAGAGCTCTGCACCATTTCTAGGGAAAACCAGGTCATTTCAGAAGTTGAAAATGAGAATCTGTGGCAGTGATTATTTTTTGCTGCGAACACAAAGGCTGAATGCGCTCCATATTTGAAAGAAAGCAAGACTTTTTGAATGGTAATAATAATTGGTTTCGCAGGCTTGGCAGCACAATTAATTAATCACTTGGGAGAGGAAGAGTGCTTCGAATAAGAGGAGATTCCACAAAACATATTTTGTAGTAAGGATAATAATATTAATTTTTGGAAGCAATATTTGTGCTTTATGAACATGCAGTATATCTCTTCAAAAGATGCTCACATAATCAGAGACATATTCACAAAATAGTCACTGAAGATTTATTTGGGGTGCATGCTGTTACCTGTACACTGTTTCAGTTATAGATATATAGTTATATATCTTAATGATCAGTTATAGCTAATAATTCTGACTTTACTGTACCCATTTCTGATATCAAATTTGACTGCTTTTGCATTCTGTTGATCTGATCTTAATTTTGCTTTCTTTTGTTTCAAACATTGCTGCACAATGTGGCCTGCTCTGGAATTCTCCTTTCAAAGCTATAATGATGAAGCCAGAACTGTGAACAGCACAGTCATTCTGTCTTTGTTTGTTATCATGTAAGCCTTTTGGGCTTGGTGATGAAATGGGTCTTTGAGCTGTTTGAACTATTTTCATTAGTCGCTGTTTATGCACACTGGTCTGATAACAGTAAATGGTGGAACTGTTTAGATAAAGAGGTCATGACAACATTAAAGAATATATTTATATGCATGGTTTCTGGAAAATTATGTTGCTTTGGTTGAATCTTTATTTGTCACTTGAGGTTAATAATCTAATCTAATTCTTAGACTTGACAGTGTAAAATCTGTTCTTTGCTGAGTGACTGGCTCTCACGCAGAGGTAGAAAATTCTTTAGATCTGTATAATTGCAAAGCTTTTTTTATTCACAAAACTCTATACACCCCTCACCCCTCAAATGTTTATTTTTTTGCTGAAGTTTCATGATGCTTTCATTAATAAATGACCAAGTATTATAGGCTTCTGTGAGCTCTAACGGTTTAAGAATGATAAACATTTTTATTGTTTACCTCTTTGTGATGAATTTGAAAACAGTACAAGTGGTTTATAAGATAAGATTTACAGTTAAATCAAACTTTAAACTGATTAATACTACTACTCAAGGCTTGACGTTAACTGCGGGTAGATTTCAGCTGTGGCCGGTTAGACAGACACCCCCACTAGCCACTTTGGCTGGTTGAAAATATTTTTTAAGTTGCCAGAGCTGCCTCATCCCTAAAGATTAGAATTTTAGTTGAAGACCGTTTGTCAATATGTGTGCAAATGTGCTCTGAGAATCGAGAAGCAGCTCGATTGATAATGATAACTGTTTGCGCGGGCAAACAAGATGAGAGGATGATCAGGCGCAAGGTGAGACACAGGTGATCCTCGCTCACAATGTCAGTGAGCGAGGCACAGCTGATATGATGCACGCGAAAGCTTAAAAGCTCCTGTTTCCTTGCACAAAATAACTGTGCCTGGAAACGCAACTGGTGCGATCATTTCTCTTTGAAATTGATTGGAAAAAAGCAGCACTGTATGCAGCAGTTGTTGCCGCTTTCGCTTTTACCATTTTTTTAACAGATTATTACTGTGCCTAGCTTTAACCGTGTGCACGTGGTAATCCTTTCATCTCACGCAGAATGTTTTTCACCTGCTCGCAGTTATTTTTGTTAATATGGTTTAATTATCATCCTTTACAATGACATTGCCTGGACAAACTACTGTGTAGTTTTAGATAAATGAGAATAATTTTGTCAATAGTTTTTTTAAAGAACATTTTTTATATAAAAAAAGTGCATGTATACAGCTATATTTAGCTTGTTTTGACACATTATTTAAGATTTGTGGCAAGGAAATAATTAGTTTGGTGTGGCCATAAGAAAAAGATGGTAATTTTTGTCATTTTTAGCATGACAAATTCCAATTTATGCATAAAAATATATTTTCCCTAACAACCAAATTGTGGCTAATGAAAATGGCGAGTGGCTAGTAACAGAAAACTACTAGCCACAGTGGCTGGTGATTAAAAAAAGTTAATGTCAAGCCATGCTACTACTACTACTACTACTACTACTACTACTACTACTACTACTACTAATAATAATAATAATAATAATAATAATAATAATAATAATAATAATAATAATTGAACTGGTTATTTTTTTTATAAAAAAAAGCCACTACATTCTCTTAAAATTAATGGAAACATCCATAACTATGTTTTGACAGAAAATGTACCATTATTTTTCATAACAATGTTGGTATTCTTTTGAGTTTTTGTTTGTTTACTGTGGTGAATACTGATATTCGCTTATAATCATTATAACCTTTTGCGAGTGTATGGTAGTGGATCTCTCTTTTCAAGTCCTCAAAGTCCTCAAACATTTACTGCTCACATGCTGCAAACTGTGCTGATGGCAAAATGATGCTGTGCAGACTGTTTGTGAAGCAGAGTGGAACACAGACAAGGGAGTAGGGCTTCACACTTTATCGAAAGAGATTTTAATGTGCATTTTGGCAGTAAAATAAGCTCTGTAATTAACAGTAAATTACCAGAACCTTTTTTCAGGTGGAGCATTGTTTACTTTAGAGAGCCATTGTTCAAATATCACTGAATATTTAGTTTAATGATCCTGAAAACAGTAAATCATTCTGCAATTTGGCAGCTGTTTGAATCGATGTTCAGTAAACTTTAGCTTTGTGTTGCAGCTGATCTGACAGAATGTGATTCACATTTAACAAGGTTTTTTTTTTTTTTTTTAACCCGCCTCATAACATAGGTCTGGTGTTTGAAAAAGACACTGTAGTCGTGTGTTTAAACAAAACAAAAAAAAAACATAAATCCTACTAAATGTAATCCTCAGTTCTGTTTGATTTCCGTTGACTTTAAGGCACATTTGTGGTTTCTACTTACTGTTGATCACAGATCTGTGTTTCCCTGACAAGGTGTCCATAATAATCACAGCTTTTGCTGAATTTGTTATGAACATACTATAAGAGCACTAATTTTAGACTTGATGATTCAGATCACTGATATTGGCTCATCTATCCAAAAAAATATCATTAAAGCAGCACATATATACCATACATGTCACGGACTGACTGATTAAACTTGTATTGTTTCCAGATTTGTTATGTTTCTGTGGGTGGCTAGCTTTAAAGGAAGAGATAAGAAATCATGAGACAGAAGTTATAAGATTATTGAGCTCGACTTTTCTTACTTCAAGTTTGACTAGGATCTTCATGATTGTCCATATCTGAAGAACTGCTTAGTTGTCTGTGTACCTGGCTCTGTGAGTTCTCTTAATCCTGTCACAACTAGTCTCCTTGGCCTCACACCTTATAGTAGCTTCCCCTCTGCCTTCAACGGCTAATTGCTGAGACTGAGTGCCCCCATTCCACCTCTCTAACTTCATCTGTCATGTGTCAGGGTGGTTGGGCCTCTCCATGGCCCTGCCTGCCAAAAGAGCAGATTGAAGAACAGAACAGGAGGAGATCAAAGGTGCTGGAGTGGAAGAGGGAGGCTGGTTTTCTTCATATGGCAGGTCTAGTGAAGAAAAAAAAGGAAGGGGGGATAAGAGGTTTGGCCACAGGGTGCGGGACTCGCACATGGTTGCGGTTGAAAAGTTGTGATTTCCATTTCAAATGTCTCGATGGGTTCTGGAGTAAGGCCAGACAGGGAGAGCCGTGATTGCATTGACTGCGTCGTCTGCTGATGATGCATTGCTGCTCTGACTCACAGCCCCCCTCCCCCTTCCTCTCCCCTCCCTGTCTCAGGATGTGGTACGGTAGGTGCCTGTTACATGATATGGAGCTCACTTGAGTCTCAATGAGTCTACGGGATAGCAGCAAAGCATTCTGACTTTCTCATCAAAACAAAAAGTCATCCTGCTGGAAGCGGTCATTTACCTCTGCCCCAGAGGCACCCAGCATTCGAGCAGGAGTGGATATGACCTAAATAGGAAGCAGCTCAGAGGAGCTTTCACACTATTTGAATTAGGACACTTCAAAGGACACACCGTCCCCCTTGACAGCCTGTGTATGCTGCAGCGAGCAGCAGATGAGCATGGACGAACCTCTGTAGTGACAGAGCATTGCGCTGGGAGGACTTCCCAGGACTCTTGCACCGGGTGCCTACTTCTCTTAGAAGCCAGGCATTTCTCCTCACTTTCTTTTCCAAGGCAGCTCAGAGCACTTTTGGGGCATGACTTCGGGACAATGTCTGACTCCAGCCTATGGACTTTACTCTCCAACTTTTCTATGCCTCACTTTATCAACGGAGCGAGATTACGGCGCTCCAAAAGGTGAGTTAAGATTGATTGCTTGTCACCATGTTTTGTGGCTTAAGCTTTTTAGGTGGTAGAACTTTAAGTATTATGACAGGTGTGGTCACATGCGAGAACATCATGGTGATACAGGTGCTGTGTTTCTATTGTGTTAGATTTCCATTGTGAATGCTGAACTGGAGCACCTCTTGATTGTAATCAGGGCGTTATTGTTCAGTCCATGCAGCAGGCACAAAAGACGTTTATGTACTAGTGTTATTACCATGCGTTTGACTAAATATGCATTCTGAATGTGAGGGAAATGGCTTGTTCTATAAATCCTCTTGAAAAGAGCTTGCTGTCCCGATGCTGTTTGTCAGATTCAGCTGGATACGCTGCCTTTGAAGGAAATGCTGAAGTTGTGCTGTATCCTTTTCACCTCTCATGTGACAAGACCAAACCTTCATCAAAAGGCCAACCAGCCATAGATGTATCTGTTATCGAGCAACCATGTGCGTGTATGCTTGTCCTTTTCCATCTTGCACACAATTTAATCCTGGGAATGACCTATTTTACCATTTATGATACAGATGATCCGATTAGTGTCCTCGGGGGTTAGTAAATCAGACTGATTCTGTCATTTTATGTTGGAAATGAATTATTTATGGAGAATATGCAAGGAAAAATATGATCTTCAGCTTCTTTATTAATAGTGCTGTGTTTATTGGTTTGTACTGGATGAAGGGCTCAATGAGCAATGTTTTTATCTGTATAAAATAAGTGTCTTTGACAAGTTTATAATGTGATCTTCTGTGCAAATATTTATAATTGGATTATAATTTTGATTAAGGCTCCTTTTACAGCAGAGTTTTAATAGTTGACCTTCTGTCGAGTGTTTTGAAATGTTGGCCATGAAGACGTCATACATTTTGTTGGCATGATGTAGTCGAGTGTTGTGTAATTAGTGTTTTTTTTTGATTGCATATTATTAATTATGATTTGGTAGGACGTTGAAGAGAGCTAGAAAAAAATGGTTTTATGCATATTTATAAATTTAAAGATTCACTTGATGCAAGTCAATAAAATAGTCCATTATTTAAATTATGTTTAACACTATTTTATTTGTCACATATACTGTACAGTCATGCACACTATGCAGTTTGATATACACACACCCACATTTTATGGGGTGTTCTCATAAATGTAATGATATTTAAACTGTGCAAATTTTTTTTTTTTTTTTTTATCCTACTACCCCTTAACCCAGGCATGTCCACACTCGGTCCTGGAGGGCCGGTGTCCTGCAGATTTTAGCTCCAACTTGTCTCAACACACCTGCAAGGATGTTTCTAGAAAGCCTAGTAAGAGCTTGATTAGCTAGCCCAGGTGTGTCTGATTGGGGTTGGAACTAAACTTTGCAGGACACCGGCCCTCCAGGATCAAGTTTGGACACCCCTGCCTTAACCCAACCACCGCAGGCAACAATCTACATTTTTAGATTTTGCTGTTATACCTGTGGGGACATTTGGAATACAAAGTACACACACACACAGACACTTTAAAGAAACGCCTTCAAAATTAGCTGGAAGCCGGATTAGTGACGTAAGCAAAATGTCTGTCAAGTGGCCTTACAATGACTGATACTTTATGATTCAGTGGTTATGTAGCTTACACTTATTTTCTGTGTGGGTTTTGTCCAGATGTAGCATAGTTATTTTTTCATCATAGCCACAATAGGAAGTGAGCTGAGCATTGTCTGTTCCTAATCTGCCGGTGTGTAGCAACTGTATAAATAGCAAAACCTGATCCTCTTTAACTGAGAGCACATGAACCAGATATTCTTCTGAATAATGGTACATATTTAAAGGGGTCATATCGTTCTCATATTCTTTCTTTTTAAAGGTGTGATAGGAAAAATTGTATATCACATTTTTTTAAAAAGAAGCCATTATCTTAACAAACATCCAAACATTATACTGGAATATGCTTACACAAAGTCTAACCATTAGAAACTGGGTATCAAACTAATTTGTAAATGCATTGGTGCAAGAAACCTTGAGTGACATAAGATGAATTCAATTAAATGGAAAACATTTATAACAAAAATAGTTTGCAAATGTAGTATACTGCCCCATTAAACAACATAAATGATCGCTTTATTCTTTGCCATTATGCTTACATTTCATTTTGCCTATGTTTTCCCTTATAGAGTCATCTGCTTCTCCGCCTGCATTCAGTAAAATGACATAATTGTTTTTCTTGCATATGCAGACAAATGTCATATTATTCAGTGCCTTGTAGAAATGTTTCTAAATGGTTTATGAATCATGTTCTTATGCACTAGTAGAAGAGAAAAGTCTCGCTCAACTACTTAAGACTGTTGACTAGTTCATGCTAGTTCACTAAAAGCTGTAAAGGGTTTCTTGTTTTGCTGAAATCAAACACATTTTCAGTCAGTGTGGTGACCTTAACTCTGAGAAAAATGCTCAACTGCCTTAACCTTCATGCCTGTAATGAGCTGTGACAAACACTTATGTCTCATGGCCTTTTCTCTAATAGATTATTCACACTTTTTTAGCTTAAAAATAATAAAGGAAGGATCACAGAGAAAGTCTGGAAAAAAAAGTTTACTATTGAAAAGAAATTAAAATTGAAATGAAGAATTTCTTCAATGCCTTGATTAATGTGATAAAATCAGCTGCTTGAAACAGACACTTTGCTGAGGTGATGATCACAAGGGCTTTGCAATGTCATCTGTGATGTCTGCCAGGCCGCCATTCAGACACCAACTTTGGGATCAATAGCTAGAGAAGAGGCCACAGTCACATGTTTATTTGCCCTCTAGGATTTCACACTGTCCTCCATTATTGTGCTGCTAAATCTTCTCTATTACGGTACCATTTCCTATAGACTCAGAAAAAGAAATTCAGTGGACCTATTACCAACATTTTAACCTTTTAATTTGCAGATATTATGGAGTTTTATGCCTCAATGATACAGAAAAAATGGTGAAATTATACATACTAGCAGAAAAAAAGATTATGTGCTTTCAATTGGTACTATATATACAGTAGTAGATTAATACTCTTACATACTGTAGGTTTCTGTTCTAAGAACCAACTCAATGCTAGGTGCTCTTTTGTTCTAAACCTCTTTTTGAAAGTGTGTAACTCTGGCTCTATGTGCTGCAGACAGTTTTGTTTGATACTAGAAAATGACAGCAGATGCTGGGAAAGAAATTATGTTAACTCTTTCTTGTAGTATGCAAGACTTATTGTAATTATATTATTGTAATGCCATTTTCAGAGGAGCTTTTTTGGGGATTATGCAAGTTTAATTTAAATATACATTAATATAAATTTAAATGTATAATACAAGATAATTTTTTTTTATTAGACATATGTCTGATAATATTTTTTTCTTACTTGTTTTATTTTATATATACATACATACATACATACATACATACATACATACTTACGTACGTACATAAGTACATACATACATATAACTAGGTGTAGTTTGTGATTAAACACATTATTTATTAGACTTAGTCATAAATCCAAAAATCTTATTGAAACTGTGTTATAATAGTATAACAGCATTATTCTGTTATTATATTTTGCATTTTGTTTGTCTGTTTGTTTGTTTACTTATTGCTTACTTACTTTTTTGTTTATTTATTTATTAGTTTAAACCAAAACATTTTCATTTGGGTTTAACTTTAGCACAACTCGTCCTGCACTGTTCCTGTAATTATTCTTCATGATTGTATACAATTGGAATGAAAAGGATTTGAATTCAAAATGTGGAGTTTTGTGCTAATGCTAGGTTGTACAAACCTGTTCCTGGCAGCCTACTGTCCTGCAGAGTTCAGTGGCTGCTGTATTTCACCATACTTTAACCAGCGAATTAAGGTCGGGGGGAAATCAGGGAAAAAACATTCAAATAAAAAGTTTTTTGTGCAAATGTTTTTTTTTTCTTTTCAGGCATAAGGAGGTTGAAAGTGTAATACTGATGATACATGGCAATTTTTTTTAACAATGTTGCCAGGGAATTTTTTCAGAGCGATGTTGCTTAGATACCTTTCTATGAAAATAGACAATATTGTATCGGTAACTCATTAGCCTGATTAGTTACCCTGTGTCTCACCTGGTTGTCCATATATATGGTATAATTTCCCAGAGTTGCTCAGCACCATTGGGAAAAAAATGTGCCCTGTGTATCAGCAGCATAAATTTGATGCAATATGTGAAATGTTTCTAAGCGGTTCACTAAGATCTTGTGAGAGAGTTTAATTGTATTTTTATCTTGTCACATTCTTGCACAGCATTAGAGTAGAAGACATTTACTGTTTTCAAATGCAATTTAATTCAGGCTTACTGTATTTATAAAGATCTATTTATTATAAATAAATATTTACAATGATACTTATAAACCTGTGATGTTTTATGTAAACAATTATGCATGCACAATGTAAGTATTCATATGCCTTATGGTCTGTTTTGCTGTGACTAGTGTTGCAGAGATCTGTTCACAAAACACAACTGTTTGGTTTGTTTATCTAGCTGCAGAACCAGCAACAGAAAAAGTCTAATAGGTAGTGGACAGTCATCAGCCCTTCCTCGGCCACACTCGCCTCTGTCATCACACACAGGTAACCACTCAATTGTGTTTGTCAGTTTGTGTATGTGCTTGTCTCTTATTACTAATGGTCTCAAAGTGTGTGTGTGTGTGTGTTTTATTATTTTTTTTACAATGTGATTCTACCAATAATACACAATCTAATGTTTTAGACATCAACTATGATCTGATTGCCTTCTTTCCTGAAAAGATATTTCTTCACACCTGCTTACAGAATTTTGTAATACACGTGTTAAAGGAGGGGTCTCAACCTGCTTGCTAACTTACTGCTAACGTCAAAAATATAACAAGATTCGGCCCCCCAAAAAATTAATTTTTGAGTTACTATCAGTTACTAGTTAGAGACTAGTTAAATAATTAGTTATAGTTGCGTAGTCACATTTAGTCACTTAATGAACATTAAGGTACTGTACTATATATATATATAT
>CAIGQQ010005973.1:1567469-1577813 GCA_903798035.1 Danio albolineatus | reverse complement strand
TTTCTTTCTTTCTTTCTTTCTTTCTTTCTTTCTTTCTTTCTTTCTTTATTTGTTTATTTGTTTATTTATTTATTTGTTTATTTATTTATTTATTTATTTAGTTAGTTAGTTAGTTAGTTAGTTAGTCAGTTAGTTAGTTATTTTTATTTATTTATTTATTTATTTATTTAATGAAAATAAACTGTCATAAAGTATTAAAAACAAATTAAATTCATTTTATAGTGATGATAATCCCATAATCATTTTTTCACAAATTTACAAAACTAATTGTTTGAACATTAAGTCTGTGCAGATTTCATTATGAACTTATTTTCATGTATTATTTTTATTGAGTATTGATTATTTTATTAATATTTTTTAAAGAAAAACGCATAAGTTACTATCACAAAGAATTAGAAAGAAACATTTTTTAGAGCACTAGAGCAAATTGATAATGTGTGGAATGAAAAAAAATGGCACAATGAAAAAGATTTAATTGTTTTGTATGAAAATAATTGATCACATGTTTATTCTTCCGATTTTATTATGAAATGAGACCTGGACGTGAGATTCACGAGATTCACTCTGTTATACTTGTACGTTTTCCCCAGAAATCAACCATAGTGCATCGCAACCTCACTTGACATCATATGATATAAGTGTCTGCACAACCATTTTTGGGCATTTTCTGTGTATTCGGCACATGCAACTCTCCTCCCAGTGTTTGTGGCATTTGTCTTCCTGTGATTATCATCAGATCATTCAGTCAGCCAGGAGAAATTGCTCACAGTGCGCTGCTCCAAAAGATAGCAGCCCCAGCTCATGGGTTACTCTGCCACTGTCTTTCATCTGCTCTACTTTGAAAATAAATGACTCACTCAGCATTTTCCTTTTATCTAGTGTACCACTTGCCTCATGCCTTAGAGCCATTGGAATGCAATCTAGTATATGCAGTTTACAGATGATGATTGTTCACAGTGACACAAATTATTTAAAGGTATATAAGGACTAAGGGTTTTCTGTGTTTGTAGAACTGATGGGCGACGCTGGTCCTTGGCATCTCTTCCCTCTTCTGGCTATGGAACAAACACACCCAGCTCTACAGTATCTGTAAGTACTGCATGTTTTTGTTGTTGTTGTTGTTGTTGTTGTTTTTCTTCAGACAGTGTTAGTTAAGTGTGCATAGACATTTTCACCATAAGAAAAAGCTAGAAGACCAACCTGCAAGCAAAAGCAAACAGAGAAAATAAATAAATAAAAAGTTGGTACAGTATAAAGCAAAAAAATCATTCTTAGTATGAATGCACTCTTAAAGCCCAGGCATACATTGTTGTTGTTAATCAGTTACAAGTCAAAATTATTGGCTAGTTAACCTAACTAACCTAGTTAAGGTTTTATATTACAAAAAAAAAAAACTATTTACTCACTATTTTATTTTATTTTCTCCTGTGATTTTAAATATTTTTCTTTCTTCCGATAAGTTGAAACAGTGTAACCATTGACTTTCATAGTTGGAAAACAAATCCTATAGAAGGCAATGATTACAGGTGGTTACAATGAAAATATCCTCTCTTGTGTTAAAACAGAAGAAAGAAACTCATAAAGTTTTGAATATACTAAAGAGAAGGTAAATGCTTAAAGAACTTTAATTTTTTGGATGAACAATCCCTTTAATCTTGGAATATAACTAGTAAAATATAATGTTTTATTATTTATTTATTTTTTTTATCATTCCAGTCATAATATTATGTATAATTTAAAAATAAATAAATAATTAATCGACGTGATAATTTAAAACATGATGTCAACAGGTCTAGTGCTCAAATTCTCTGCCGGTTTTGACTGTTTCTCTGATCTAGAAACCTGCACTCGCAGAACCCGATGCAACCGGGAAAAGATACTCATCAAGATACTCATGTTTGTGCTGGTTGTGGGTGCTTCAAATTATTCATGGATCTCCCACTCACAAAAAGAGAATGTGTATATGTTAGAATAAATAAAGACAAATAAATTGTTATGTATCTAACTTGCAGTAACAACAAGAATACATTGTCAAGGCCCATTCCCTAGGGAAGCAGCAGGTGGTAAAGTCATTTTACCCAGTCATTTTACCCAGTCCAAATCTGTCCAAATGTCAAGTCATTGGCAGTTTAATTAATAAAGACAGTCTTATAAGTGAGTGAGTGATCAACCTGCCATATAGCTGTGTTTTGAAAACATAGAAAAGTGTTTGGTTGTGTAGGACATGAGTTTAAAAAAAAAAGGTTGGGAACCTCTAATATAATGCATACATCTACAGTAGGTGGTTGTTCTCACAGAATAGAGTGTGATATGTGTGACTGTTGTATAAGACTAAAGGGCTTTAGATGTAGGAACAGAAATAAGGTCACGTTATAGTTGCTGTTAGATCACAAATTGCTGTATACCTAAAACTGTATGCAGTTTGTTGTATACGATGAACATCACCAACCTTAATTGTTTGGGTTTTTATATGCTGTTGACATTGTAATACTGTATGTTTGAAGTGTCCCTGTGCTCTATATGCACACAGCTGAACTGATACTTGGCTGAAACTGTTTGCCACAGGCAACAGATGCTGCCATGACTATCTCCCAGTCTGACTCTGGGCAGTGCCAGATTTGTTTGCTGGTAAATATGTCCCTGAATCCATGCCAGACTGCCAACCTACTCACTCACCCTGGTTGTTGTGTTTAGTGACACAGTTGCTGCAACTGCCCATCCTTACAGGAAATGGCAAATGGTTTAATGCTGGCACAACAGCCATCCAATGTTCAGTATACAGAGCCTTTTGATTGATTGATTGATTGATTGATTGATTGATTGATTGATTGATTGATTGAAAGAAAGAAATATTCTTTGTTTGTTCAATAAAGTATTAAATTAAATAAAATTAAGGTTATAAAATAATAAATGTAAAATTATTATTAAAATAAATTATATTTCAAAGCTAAATTACCCATAAAGAACCGTAGTTTAAGATCAATTATGACTGACAAGATTTTTGACTAGTGTTGATTGTAGTTGGAGATTCTTGGTAGAGTTAAAAAAATGAAAAAATAAAAAATAAAAAACAACATCAGGAATTAAGTTAATTTTGGGTTAAACTTGATTTAACTTGAAGAAGCAGGAAAACAGTTAACATCTATTGCTGCATTTTGATTTTTTATCCACCTTCTGCATTATCATCACATGATGTGTAATTAAACACATCAATTGTCATTGTTCTCATATTTTCATTCCATTTCATTTCTCTTCTTTTCTTTTCTTTTCTTTTTCAATGTATTTTCGTTTCATTTCCAGTCGTCCTGTTCATCACAGGAGAAGCTCCATCAGCTGCCCTTCCAGCCCACACCAGATGAGCTGCACTTCCTGTCCAAGCATTTCTACACAGAGAGCATTTCTGGAGATGACCACAGAAGAGTCACTCCTATGCGGCCACGGTCCCGCAGTCTCAGGTACATGAGTGAATGAGATTTTATGAATGCTTATGACAACTGTCATTAAGTGCCATTCACGTAGTTATGTCATTTTAAATGCAGAGATGGCATTGTTTGAGATGTCTTTATGATGACAACATGGCATTAACAAAACAACAAAACCTGTCATAAATCTGCCATAAACATGATTGTCATGAGGCCATTATAATCGTCATTAATATTTTTCTGATCACTTTTTTTAATGGAACAATTCACTAATTCACTAATCACTTTTAATGTCATTAAAAGTACCAATAGCATGTCAAAGCATTGTATAAGAGTATCATTAATATTTGTCATACAGAATCTACTATTGTAGTTGAGGTATTAATGACAATGACAGCTTTATGAAAAGTTACACTCACTTGCCACTTTATTAGGTACATCTGCCCAACTGCTCGTTAATGCAAATCACATGGCAGTAACTCAATGCATTTAGGCATGTAGACATGGTCAAGATGATCTGCTGCAGTTCAAATCAAGCATCATAATGGGGAAGAAAGGTGATTTAAGTGACTTTAAATGTGGCATGGTTTCTGGTGCCAGATGGGCTGGTCTGAATATTTCAGAAACTTCTGATCTACTGCGACTTACATGCACAACGATCTCTAGGATTTACAGAGAATGGTTCCGAAAAAGAAAAAATATCCAGTGAGCCGCAATTCTGTGGGCGCAAATGCCTTGTTGATGCCAGAGGTCAGAGAAGAATGGCCAGACTGGTTTGAGCTGATAGAAAGGCAACAGAAACTCAAATAACCACTTGTTACAACCGAGGTATGCAGAAAAGCATCTCTGAATGCACAACATGTCTAAACTTGTGGCGGATGGGCTACAGCAGCAGAATACCACACTGGGTGCCACTCCTGTCAGCTAAGCACAGGAAACTGAGGCTACAGTTCGCACAGGCTCACCAACACTGGACAACAGTGTTGCCTGGTCTGATGAGTCTCGGTTTCTGCTGCATTATTTGGATAGTAGGGTCAAAATTTAGCATCAACAACATAAAATCAAGGATCCATCCTGCCTTGCATGAACGGTTTAGGCTGATGTTTGTGGGGATATTTTCTTGGCACACCCATCTTCTGATGGCTACTTCCAGATGGATAATGCATCATGTCATAAAGCTTGAATCATCTCAGACTGGTTTCTTGAACATGACAATGAGTTCACTGTACTCAAGTGGCCTTCACAGTCATAGTCAATCCAATAGAGCACTTTTGGTATGTGGTGGAACGGGAGATTCGCATCTTGCATGTGCAGCCAACAAATCTGTGTGGTGCTATCTTGTCAAATATGCACCAACCCGGTACTAGTAAGGTGTACCTAATAAAGTGGCCGGTGAGTGTATACATTTTCAAACCATTGTAACATTTAAAATAACAACCAAGCAAATAACATTTAATAAGTTATTGTAAAAATGTATAAAATCCTGTTCATGTTCATAACGTGCTATGCTATGCTTATAAAGGCTTCATGACTAACTTATGAACGCTTCTTCAAGTAAAGTGTTACCCTATTTTAACATGGGATTATACTGAAAATGTATTTTTCTTAAATTTCACTGACAGTCCTGGAAGATCCCCATCATGCTGTGACCATGAGATTATCATGATGAATCATGTGTACAAAGAAAGATTTCCCAAGGTGAGTGTTCACCAGTCCTCCTCGGTGTCAAGTGATCGCATAATTAAAGGGGAATTCATTGTGGGTTTGTTTGTTTTTTCCACCCTTCAGGCCACAGCTCAGATGGAGGAGCGCATCAAGGAGATCATTCAAAGCAACTCCCCTGAGAACGTCTTGCCTCTGGCTGATGGTGTCCTCAGCTTCGCACACCATCAGATCATTGAACTGGCCAGAGACTGCCTGGAAAAGTCCCGCCTTGGCCTCATTACCTCACGATACTTCTGTGAGCTCACAGATAAACTGGAAAGGCTCTTTCATGAGGTAAATGATACCTCCAGGGACGTCGTTTCTTGATTCTTTTCAGCTGAAACTAGCTTTCTGTATTTAAAACACGTTTTCCCATGTGTATTCTTTTATCTCAACTCTCTGATCATTGGTTTTATTGATGCATGCGTTTAGATGTCCACTTGTGATGTGTTCTGTCATTGTGATGCAGTCGACTGAGCGATCGGAGAGTGCAGAGGTGACCTTCATTAAGGAGCTAGTGAAGAAGATTCTCATTGTCATCGCCAGGCCTGCGCGACTTCTTGAATGTTTGGTAGGTTATCTAAAAGAGTTTTTGCTTCAGTCTGTTGCCAGATTAGTATGATTAAATGAGAGCTTATGGACATTTTCTGTTTATTTCATTTTATACATAAGGGGTGCAGTGTTTTCCCCTAGGTTTACAGGGTGTGATGCTGCGCGGCTGTTCAGACTAACACTGACACAAACACAAATATCATGGTGTTAATTTGTTTCTTTTAATGACAGCAAGAAATAACTGAACAACTATTTTATCTGTACAACCGTACAAGATAAAAATTAACATTTATTATTTTTCATAATTTGTCTTGACCTGCAAATACATTAACTTTTGTCTGATTATATCAGCTCACCTATTCTGACAGGTCTTCAAATTTAAGTGGTTCCTTCATGTGACAAAGACTGAAGCTTATATACTGTAAGCTTAACCAAAGCACACAGTCTGAGCTGAAAGAAGCCATGATTAGTTCACCTTTCGAGTCTTCTGTTTTTTTGAGTCATTCGTTCATCGCGTGACAGCATGTAAAGAGAGATGACTCAAACCCGATAAATGAGCGGATTAAATATTTTTCCGGCTCTAAATACATATGACTGGCTTCAGTCTTTCATGTGATGAATGAACGACTCAAACCTGTTAGAAGACTCGAAAAAGAAACTAATCTTCTACTCTACCTGCACAAATGTGCATGTGTGCAAATGAATCACTCCCTGAGAGGACTCATCGTTCTCGAGTCATACAAAAGATTCGTTCAAAATAATTTGACTGTCAGATGTGGCGCGGACTCTCATTCCCATACGCAGAGAGTGGCTGTGTGGAACTGCGCAATTCAGAGAACAAAATTTGTATATTGTATTTTGTAACGTGTCACCATTTAGAGACAGAAATGACCTGCCGTTGTGTAAATAAGATAATAAATACGGCTATTTGGCTTGTTTATTAAAAGAAGTTGTTATCTGGAGCTACATAGAAAATAAAATTAACTTGAGTTCAAGGGGGCAGGGAAAGCTGTTGGGAGGGCTGGGCGCCACCCTAATATAATGGTAGGGGATAATGAAACTGGGCTGGTTTGGTTGGGTTTGTATGATGGTTATATGGTCACTGTTTTCATTTTGATTCAGTTTACAATGTAAAAAAAAGGTCTCCTAACACTTTAGACAGAGACAACACTTTAAGGAGTCCTCCTACGTATACCCCATTACATTGCAGCCACTGACAAAGCGCACTCTGCTGCATATCAAACTGCCGTTCTATAAACAAAGCAGCATTAAGGATTACAATTCTGAAAATTAGTGAAAAATATATTTTTTAAACTGATGCACAAGAGTTAAATTATACAAGAAATGAAAACCTTTGGCAGAGTCTAGTCTGAGTCTTGCGTTAACCAAGTATGTTTCCTCATGTAGGAGTTTGACCCAGAAGAGTTCTATCATCTCCTGGAGGCTGCAGAGGGTCATGCCAAAGAGGGCCAAGGCATCAAGACAGACATCCCACGATACATTATCAGCCAACTTGGCCTGACAAGGGACCCACTTGAGGGTAGGAGAACCTCTATAAATGTTTTTCCATGGTCTTTTCCAATGGTGACTGGCCTCAGATGGCACACCCACGGGTTATATACAAACTGAATATAAAAATGCCAGGAGCATTTTAAAAAGTCTTTTTTAATTTCATTGGGTGATTATTATTATGCTCCTTTTGGGAGTCTAGCCACATTAGATTTTATCAGCTCATCAGGAAATAAAGTTTTATCTACAGGCTATCAGGCTGAGTGTTTCCAAGAAATTGACCTGGAATTGACCCAGTTTGCATCAAATATCCATTCATTTTCCTTCGGCTTAGTCCCTTTTTTATCAGGGGTTGCCACAGCAGAATGAACCGACAACTTATCCCAGCAAATGTTTTACACAGTGAATGCCCTTCAAGCTTCAACCCATCACTGATAAACATCCATAAACATACTCATTCACACACACACTTTACACTATAGCCAATGTAGTTTATTCAATTCACCCATAGCGCATGTGTTTGGACTGTGGGGGAAACCAGAGCACCCGGAGGAAACTCACGTGAACACGGGGAGAACATGCAAAGCCAACACAGAAATGGCAACTGACCCAGCCAGGACTCGAACCAGCAACCTTTCTGCTGTGAGGCGACAGTTCTAATCACTGAGCCACCGTGTCGCACCTTCATCAAATATTGAAACAGTAATTTTTAAAATGTCAGTGCCTGTAAAACTAGTAACTCTGTTGGGAGTTTTTTGTTTTTGTTTTGTTTTGTTTTTGCTTAAGACATGCTTATGAACTTTGTAAAGAATGAAACTACCGTAATATTATAGCTACTAGATAGTGGTAATTATGAGTGGCCAAATTAGACTGTACTAAATAGAATGGAAATTTATTTCAAGTCATATATACATTTAAAGCATCTACTGAGATTTTATAATTAAGCTTTGACTGACTGTTGTCAGTTTATGAAATCATTACCCTAAAACGATGACATTTTCAAATGATGTTTTGTAATATAATTGTGTAGGAGTTACTAGACCGCCACCCAGTGAAAATGTTGTTTTGAAAAACATTCCTGAACTAGATACATTTTTGTTAACAGATTTTTTGTATATACAAATGAAGTCATAATTATTAGCCCCTCTTTGATTTTTTTTCTTCTTTTTTTAAATATTTCCCAAATGATGTTTAACAGAGCAAGTAATTATTATTATTTTTTAAAATCATTTTAAGGCCCCTTTAAGCATTTTCTTCCCGATTGTATACAGAACAAACCATCATTATACAATAACTTGCCTAATTACCCTAACCTGCCTAGTTAACCTAATTAACCTAGTTAAGCCTTTAAATGTCACTTTAATCTGTATAGAAATGTCTTAAAAAATATCTAGTAAAATATTATGTACTGTCATCATGGCAAAGATAAAACAAATCAGTGATTAGAAATGAGTTATTAAAACTATTATGTTTAGAATGTGTTGAAAAAAAACAGAAACCGGTTAAAGAGAAATTGGGGGAAAAAATAAACAGGGGGGCTAATAATTCAGGGGGGCTAGTAATTCTGACTTCAACTGTATATACTTGAGTTTTGTAACTTTTATAAAATGACAAATTGCCAAAGGAAAAAACAATCTGCTTAGCATTTCGTATATGCAAAATAACTACTGTTATTTTTGTCACCTTTTCCATTTTGCAAATAAGCTGGCATCAAATCTAGCATTTTCTACTTTCACCGAAACTGATGAAAAAATGTAAAATCAGTGAAAATACAAATGAATAAAATCAATTAAAAAGTCAGTCAAATACTATACTTATTAGTGTTGGCGGTAACACCTTACAAGTAACGCAATTTAGGTAATAATATTACTTTTCTAAAGCATTACTTTAAAAAATGAAGTAATATTTGAGTTACTCGAGTTACTATTTAGATTTAATTACATCACAAAAAAATATATAATAATTTGCTGAATTAATCCAAGTTCCATTCATACTGCTCACATTCATACTAACTTTTTGTTCTAATGATCGAGTAGCACATTTAAATTCAAAAGCATTACTTACTGAGTAGTGGGCAATTCCGGGCGCAGATGGCACAGCCTTGCATTTATGTGATAGAAATATTCTCATTATTCTGAACGCATGGAAGAAAAGGGGATTGTCTCAGTGGACAGTGATTTTACTGAACTATTAAGAAAAAAATACAAAATAGCAAACACATTGCTGTTTTTACCGTATGTATAGCATCAGGATGTTCTTAGAAGGTAACATTATTCTATTTATTTTTAGGTAAAATGAAAGTGTAAGTTATACAGTGTGTTGTTAAATGCAGAGCTCTTCTGTTTAAAAAATACCCTGCAAGTTCTGAAAGAGATCAAGCCTCAGGCAGGTATAAAAAAGTAATGCAAAAGTAATGTGACACATTACTTTCCATAAAAAGTAACTAACATAACTAATTACTTTTTGTGGAGTAACTCAATAGTGTAATGCATTACTTTCAAAAGTAACTTTTCCCAACACTGGTAGTTAAATGGGTTTTAGTGTAACAAAGTTGTTAAATTACAATATGATATGTTCAAGATCTGGAAGCTAGGTGCCGAAAATAGTATTTTTATCTTTCATTTGTTTTTCGAATTCATTGTAATATTAGCTAAATGTCTTGTACATACACCACATCCTCTAGTGAACTGTGAGCTCAGAATCATTATCAGTAATGAGAAGAGAATATGCCTGTAGACATTTATGCTTCTGCATTGCCATATCTGCCAAAACAGTGTTGGTTTCAAAGCCCTCCAAGGCTTTCTAATCCTCGGAGAACATCCAAATCGTTTGGTGTGATTATTGGAAATGGAGATAGGCAGCTGTTGTGAGAGCTTTCTTGATGGGCTTAGTTGTCTTTTGAGACAGCTGAACGACCCCCTGGTTCATTACCTCCTGCTGTTCATCGGTTACTTTTGGAGCCTCCTGAGGACTGCCTCACCGGATTTGTTTGGAGGGGCAGTTTTCCGACTAAAAGTTTCATGATGCGTAAATTTCCCCATTGATTTCCAAGTCATTTAGAAACCACACTAGTCAGCTCCACAAAATTACTCTTTTGGAAAAACTGACCTTTTCTTTCTTTCTTTCTTTCTTTCTTTCTTTCTTTCTTTCTTTCTTT
>CAIGQQ010005973.1:1532586-1567459 GCA_903798035.1 Danio albolineatus | reverse complement strand
CTTTCTTTCTTTCTTTCTTTCTTTCTTTCTTTCTTTCTGTCATTCAAAAAACAAAAAACAACTTTCATTCGTGATCAGCAATATTGTGGCTGGAAGAGCATCAGCTGCATAAAAGCATGCCTGAATAGGTGGCGGTTTATTCAACTGTGGCAACCCCTAATAAATCGAGGACATAGCCAAAGTAAAAATGAATGAATGAATGAATGATCGAATGAATTGCTTTACTTCATGTGCAGAGTCATAAATATGTAGAAAAACATATTTCTTGTTACATTTAAAAGAAAAGACTTAATTTTAATCACTTCACTTTCTTTTAAGATATAATTCTTATGGTTGATGAACCATTAACTATGACTTTTGCCTGAATAAAATGCTTAAATGCTTAATAGTTATTAGTTAATAGTTAGGTTAATAGTTTGATTTTTGGAATAGGTAGATGATGTAGAATATGTAGAATTTGATACTTTATCTGTACTGCTTTTATTATTTTTGGACCATGATGATTTAAGTCTTTTTATTATATGTTGGTTTCACATGTTTTATCTGTACTATTGGTTTAGCAAGACTTAAATTGAGTTTTAAATTATTATTATTTTTTTTTTTTACTTTCAAAGTTCTTTTCAAAGATTAGTTGTTTTTGTAGTCCAGCAACTAATTCATTGTAATTTTCTTTGTAAATGCAGAAATTGCCCAGTTAACTAGTTATGACAGTGGGATCGCAGAAACACCTGAGACGGATGAATCTGTCAGTGTAAGTATTTTCATTTTATTTATTTATTTATTTATTTATTTATTTATTTTAATACAGTGTGTAAACTTTTGCTTATTTGCAAGTGAAGAAGTTGCTTACAGCATTTTACATATCTAGTCCCACAGTTTGAGTGCAGCCCTACGATCCCGACGCAAGCCCTGTGAACTCGACTTTGAGATGATTAAACTGATCAGCAATGGGGCTTATGGGTAAGTGATGATGTACTGTATAAATAAATTAGGTCAAATGTTTAGCATTGTTTTTAATAACTAATTTTCAGCACAAAATACATACTGCATTGTTAGCAAATACAAGCAATCTATTCAGAGCATCATCCGATGTCTAAACCTGATCTTTATCTTAACAAACTACAGTATATATCATATGCATATACACTCTCAGAAATAAAGGTACAGGAGCTGTCACTGGGGCAGTACCTTTTCAAAAGGTACATATTTGTACCTGAAGGGTCCATAATGGTACCTCAAAGGTACTTTTTAGGTACATTTCGGCACTAATATGCACCTTTAAGGTACCACTGTGGACTTTTTGGGTACAAATATGTACCTTTTGAAAAGGTACTGCCCCAGTGACAGCTCCTGTACCTTTATTTCTGAGAGTGTATTATGCATCATTTTCAGGTGTGAATTTAAAAAATGGGAGTACAATTAAGGGCTTAAGTTAGTTTTTTTGAATGTCATTGGTGTAAATTTGTCTGTTATCATACACTTGATGCTATTCTGTATTTCACAGTGCGGTGTATTTAGTGAGACACAAAGAGACAAAACAGCGCTTTGCCATGAAGAAGATTAACAAGCAAAACCTGATGCTGAGGAATCAGATCCAGCAGGCCTTTGTAGAGAGAGACATCCTAACATTTGCAGAGAACCCTTTTGTGGTCAGCATGTACTGTTCCTTTGAGACCCGCAGACATCTCTGCATGGTTATGGAGTATGTTGAAGGTGAGATACTGCATAACACATACATCATTTGCAGGATTGTGTTAAAAAAGGTTTAATTTTTTAGCTTCTTCGGATAAATTGCGATATCCATGTACAAAATGCGTACATGGTTACTTTAATACATATAAATAAACTATTATTAATACATAGATAAAAATAAATGAATACAAATAAAACAGTTATCATACCTTTTTAGCATGTGGTAATCACATTCCATGTTATTTTTATTAACTCATGTGATTAGTTTTTAATAGTACATGAACTGATGTCCTTGTAAATTAATGAAATAGAAATGTAATTAATGTTTTTAAAAAATCTAAACACAAAGTAATATCAACAAAGATAATCAAATTAATGCTTAAGAACCAAAATCTGAAAAGATAAAAGGATATAGATAGCCTGCCATTCTCAAAAAAATGTATAATCTTACCAAACTATAAATGTTATAGTTTTTTGTTTTGCTAAATAATGTTATTTATTTATTTATTTATTTATTTTTATTTGTTTGTTTGTTTGTTTGTTTTGTTTTTTATTTTTTTATTATTTTTTTATTTATTCCCATACTATGTTGATATATCCCATAAAACATAACATTTTGTCTTTTGATCTTTGGCTTTGATCACTATAAATGTTTGCCTTTCCACAAAAAAATAATACAACAAATGTGAAGCTTCTGATCTAGCATGGATTGACCCAGGAGTCAAAAATCAGTGTTTTATGCAGCATTAATTTGCACATCTCTTATTCACACAGGAGGGGACTGTGCTACTTTGCTGAAGAACATGGGTCCTCTCCCTGTGGACATGGCCAGAATGTACTTTGCCGAGACTGTGTTAGCCCTGGAATATCTCCACAACTATGGAATCGTCCATCGAGATCTCAAACCAGACAAGTGAGCTGCGCATATCTGATTAGTGAAATGTCACATAGAATACACAATGAAAATGAAATAAGCTGAAATCTTTGTAGATGGTGATTTTGTTAGCTGGTCTAGAAAGTTGACATTTTTATTCTAATTAAAGCATGCAGACAAGTTACAGCCTCTAAGTTAATTGCATCGTAAGCTGATTTTACCAACATAATATTGTGCTGTGCCTCTTATACATTATCATATTTCCATAGTTTGTTAGTCACTTCAATGGGACACATCAAGCTGACAGACTTTGGCCTATCGAAAGTGGGGCTGATGAACATGACCACTAACCTCTACGAGGGTCACATTGAGAAGGACGCAAGAGAGTTTTCTGATAAACAGGTACAGATTCAATTGTCAATTTTGTAGGTATTGTCATTAATTATGTTCCATAAGCACAACCATTATTAGGACTTTGTCTTTAGAATTAGTCTAGTGCTAGCATAGTTAGCCAATAGGTTTAAAGAACAGTTTACACCAGAGTTCACAGCTACTGTATATTCAGTTTAAATAATTGCTTTAGCTCTTTTTATAACACTGATATTAAGTCAGAGTCTACCTGATTTTAAAGAGGTTGCTTATTTAAAGCAGTCGATGGCGTAACAAAGCACACACTTACAATAAACAAAGCATTATTATGAATTGTTGTGAATACTAATGTAGGTATTATTGTAGATATTTGTATAACGTATGTTCTTTGCTTGAACAGGTCTTTGTTTTAAATTGAATAATTTATCTTTATTTTTTCCTGAACAACATATCCATGTATTACACACCTGTTCTGTTTAAGCTAGTTAAAGGGACAGTTCACCCAAAACATCAAAACGTACTCAGTATTTACTCACCCTCAACTAAAGTCAGTCAGTGGTTACCTGTTACCAATAATGAAATCAAAAAGAACAAATCTGTTTTGACATTTCCCAGCGCTGGTTTGAAGTTGTCGCGCTGATTGCATCATCAGATTCTGCGTCCCTGTTGGTTCTTGGTTTGACAGTCATCACAGTTGAAGTCACACTGCAGGAAAGTGTCTGAAATCTTCTGACACTGCCCGAACTTCATCAGAGCAAAAATCTAATCGCAACAATCATTAAGCGACTGTCTATGAAAATGTCAAACCTACAATCAAAGACCAATGATGTTAGCCTGGAATTACTGGAATTTATTAGGATTTCCCAGACTACTAAGTGAAGTTTATTTATAAACTAATTTCGAGAGGATCACGTGCTTATGATTGCTTGCAGCTGGTCCCGCATTATTCAATTTATGATTCACCAATCAGATGATTCCTAAGCCACTATATATACCCTAAGTGCCATATCACAGCCATCTCTGTTTTGAAGAACCCCCTTCCACCCCTACTCCTCCTCCTTTCCTAGATGGGTGGCACAGTGGCCCAGTGGTTAGCACTGTTGCCTCACAGCAAGAACGTCACTGGTTCAAGTCCTTACCATGCCAGCTGACGTTTCTGTGTGGAGTTTACACGTTCTCCCCATGCTCACGTTCCCCCGTTTCCTCCCACTGTCCAAAAACATGCAACTTAAGTTAATTGACTAATCCAAATCAGCACCATAGACATGCTCCTAGTAAGTAGTTATCTTTTCATAACAATCACTATCCGTTAATTAGTTACCAGCAGTTGAGTTCTCAAGATCTACCTGAGCTCAAACTCTCCTCTCGCCTTGCAAATGGGAGGGAGCCCCGGGCTCAAGGATCTTATGAGCTCAGGGCTCTCTCCCTGGACAGCATGCCAAACAAACTTTATAATCAATCATCAGCTAAGTGTGAACTCTTGAAATCTTGGATGAAATAACACAGTGTGAGCGAGCAGGGCTTCAAGGTACAA
The DNA here is from genome assembly GCA_903798035.1 of Danio albolineatus. Lineage (NCBI taxonomy): Eukaryota > Metazoa > Chordata > Actinopteri > Cypriniformes > Danionidae > Danio > Danio albolineatus. The sequence continues at coordinate 1,562,990 of CAIGQQ010005973.1, read as the reverse complement.
AAAAGTATGACTTTAAGCTACCAATGTGTACCTGGGTTAAAAAGGTTAAAAAGTGTTCTAATTGAAAGGTACTGTACCACCCCAGTGACATATTTCACCTTTATTTCTGAGAGTCTATAACCTTTTAATGATCTGTTAATCAACTGTATACTATAAAAAACAAATCCATAATATTTAGAGTAAAAATGGCAGCTGTAGTTGCTGGAATTTTACAGTTAAAAGTATGATAGAAACCATAAAATAAATGTTAACATTTTATAGTTAATTACCCTATTTCAATCATTTATAGTCTTAATACACCAATGTTTTGAAGTACTAAAATCTACACGTTGCACAGACAAAAACACAACCAAAAGCATGTCGTTATGAGAAAGTCATATAATGAAACAATACTTATCACTAACTGCTATGATATATACAAGGCCTTCCGTGTTATTCACTACATTCAACACCATCATGGTAACTCATGTGACACTAAATTAGTGCAATACACATTGTTTATCAACATTAGATGTAACATAAAACTCTAATGTACATCACTGATGAGAAAAAAATAGACCAAAAATAAATATAGTAATGTCACCAAAATAACATAAAAATTTAAAGTGTCATGCAGAAAATTTTTACGGTTAATTTTTACAATTAATTATTCAATGTATTAAAGAAAAGGTCCTGTCAAAATTTACTCATACTTTTTCCAAACCAGTTTGAGCTTCATTATTCTGTAACACATTATTTTGATGGTCCATTTGAGTAATAGTAGACTGTGTGCTCAATATCTGTTGACATGCTCCTTCAACAAACATTGGTCACACTTTAAAATAAGGGTTCATTAGTTAGTATTAATTAATGCATTTACTAACATAAACAAACAATGAGCAATATATTTACTACAGTATTTGTTCATGTTAGTTAACGTTAGTTAATTAAAATACAGTTGTTCACTGTTAGTTCATGTTAACTCACGGTGCATTAACTAATGTTAACAAGCATGGACTTGGATGTTAATAATGCATTAGTAAATGTTCAATTATGATTGATAAATGCTGTACAAGTGTTGTTCATGATTAGTTCATGTTAGTAAATGCATTAACTAATGAACCTTATTGTAAAGTGTAACCCAAATATTTAAATAGCTATAATAAACTTAGCATGTACATGTCAACTTACAATAACCCTAACCCCAACCCTAACCCCAATCCCAACCTAACAGTCTACTTATAATCTAATGAGAATTAGTTGGCATGAAGATGCAATGTAACTTATATTCAACAACTGGACCATCAAAATAAAGTGTGACGCTTTATTCTGCTGAACACAAAAGAAGATATTTTGAAGAAAGCTGGAAACCTGTAGCATTTGACTTCCATAGTGTTTGTTTTTTTCAAAGTTTTGTTTGCTTTTTCCATAGTTTTCTTTGCTTTTTTTTTTACTTTAAGACATGGACACCACAATCCAAATCTACTGATGAGCAACAATGTCTGTCTTTTGTATTGTAACATATATTTCTCCTTGCAGGTGTGTGGGACTCCAGAATACATAGCTCCAGAAGTGATCCTGAGGCAAGGCTATGGGAAGCCAGTAGACTGGTGGGCAATGGGGATCATCCTGTATGAGTTTCTGGTGGGCTGTGTACCATTCTTTGGAGACACTCCAGAAGAGCTATTTGGCCAGGTCATCAGCGGTCAGTCACATTCTGAATTCCTGTTACGCAATACAGCCTTACTTCATTCAACAGGAGCTTTAACAGATGCAAACTTGTGTTGCGTAATCTTAACTCTGCTTCTCATTAATGCATATCAGTATCATAAGATCAGCAAAAGCTCCCGGAGGCATGTGGGTCTCCTGTTCTCATCCTTCACCTGTCGTTTTGCAATTCGAAATTACTCTGGATTTGTTTATTGCTGTGCTATGATGGTGAAATCACATGTAATTCTGTTTTATTAAGAAGATAATGAAGGTGTAAGAAAAGTTCTAGCATGTTCATTTATCCAAAGTAATCAATTTTAATGAATATATAAATTATTTCAATAAAATGTATTAAATTAGATATCTATTAAATTATTATTATAATAATGAATGTATATTGTTAAATATAATTATAAATAACTATTAGTTTTAAAATAGTGTTCCACAGTCCAAAATAAATCTTTATGAGATATGTTAGCTAAATACAGTTTTCACTTGAAAAATGTATTTCCATGTCCCAGGTTTTTTATGTTATTTAAAATGAAGTAAAAACAAGAATGTCAGATAGTTTTCTGTCAATTGTTTTGTTATTATTATCATTTTATTCATTATCATTTCTATGAATGCAGTGGAGTGTTACAATTATTTATATGTAATATGTAGGATATTTTCCTGTGTCTAACAAGGTTGCAATTCAAAAAACGATTTTCTAATTTAATGCTAACACCTTAAATGGTCACATGTAAAATGCGATGTAAGCTTAAGCCCCCAAAACACTGTTTTCTTCCATTCCCAAATGTTTCTGTAGCACGATTACCATAATCGTTAGTCTGTAATGTGTTAAGGTGTGAGTCATAATTAATGTACCCAACTAGCTGCTATAGCCCTGAGCGGGGATGCATATTAATACTATTTGAGGTGATTCAAATGTGAGGCACACGTTGCTGTAGAGACAAAAACAAACAAAGCACAGCTCTTCATTATTTTCACCCCCTGGCCTTTAAACTAAAATCCCTGTCCTCTTCCTTTTGATCCAACTCATTTTTGTTGTTCCACAGTAATCATTTAAGTTATAATTTTGGTCTGCTCTTTGATTAGTAAGAAATGCCAAATAACCTCTGGTACTGGATACTCGTCCCTAGAATTCATGCATGTGAAAGTGGATATTATAATGTTTATGTGTAGTAGGCAATTTGATGCATTTTAATTATTACATTTGATTCAAATGTAAAAATATTCTCTGTATTCATTAATGCAGTGTTGTGAATGTGTAATGGGTTTCGTGTTACAATGGAGGCACAACAAAAGTGGCGTGGTGCTTTCATGTTGAATGATTTTTGGAAAAGACTTCGGTTTATGTGGATAAAACTGTTTGTCTGCTTCTTGCCTTAGATGAAATAAACTGGCCTGAGGGAGAGGAAGCGCCACCAGCTGATGCTCAGGAGCTGATCACTCTGCTGCTCAGACAGAACCCTCTGGAGCGCCTTGGCACTGGTAAGGGTCCAGAATACTTGCAGTGATACTTGCCAAAGCGCCAAATGTGAGTAAACATAATTTTACCAATTAAATAAAAAGTCTGTTTGGCCAGTAAAGTTTTGTAGAAATTGCAAAGTAATATGGGGTTAAATTGCTTAAAATTGTAGGATACTTATACAAATTTATATTAAAAAATATATAAAATTTCATAGAACACACTCTCACACAAGTAAATAAAGAATATAGTTAAATCTCAGAAATTGCTTTGCATAATCGTAATACAGTGGGGTAAATAAGTATTCAACTCGTCAGCATTTTCCTCAGAAAACATATTTCTAAATGTGCTGTTGACTTGAAAATTTCACCAGACGTTAACAACCAAAAAATATATATACTATATGAAATGAAAACAAATCTAATGAGTTTACAAATTAAGTTATGTGTAATAGAATGAAATGACACAGGAAAAAGTGTTGAACACACCAAGAAAGGGAGGTGTAAAAAGGCAGTGAAAGCCCAGACAGCAGCTGAAATCTCAGCCCTTCCTTATTGTAAACTTATATTAGCTGCTTCAGTCCAACATCTACATTAGCAGAAGAATGAAGATAAAACCTGGGTGGACATTTCAGCAAGACAATTATCCAAAACACAGCCAAGGAAACTCTCAAATGGTTTCAGAAAAAGAAAATCAAGCTGTAGAATGGCCTGGCCAATCAACTGACTCGAATACAATAAAGATACAAAATAAAGATCAGATTTGATAGGCGAGACCAACAAACCATCAATATTTTTAGACTCTGTTGAGGTCTGTGAAAAAAATCACGCCTGAGTAATTCAAGTGACTTCATTTTCCACATGAGAGTCGTCTTTAAGCTGTCAAAACCTGAAAGCTGATTTATACTTCTGCATCAAGCGCACACTTATGCTCCGGCGCAACCTACGTGGTCGCATAGCCCTCGGTCATGGCCATCGGTGACGCTGACACGCAACTCTCAAAAAATTTAACTACACATCGCAATGATGCGTAGCGCAAGCTCTGTGATTGGTCGGCTTGGCAGTGCTGACGAGTGTGGGCGGGGGTGAGAGCCGTGCAAGCCGATAGAGCGAGAGTGGAGTCCCGTGAAGGAGCTCCAAATGGAAACTTTTGTTTTGTGCTTCCTTATGATTAATGTTGTTGCACGTCTGCCAGTTCCAGCCTCTGAATGAGCGAGTTTGAGCCACCGGTACATTAAGGTTGCGTTCAGAAAAAACAAAACACCAGCGAAGAAACTCGACACAGAGAAACATTAAACCTAATGCTAGCTAACATTTCGGAAGTATTATTGCAGAGAAAAACAAACAGCATGCGGAAGTATAAATGCACGAAAACGCGCATAGCATGTGCCGGGGGTCACGACGATCACTCGACGCAAAAGTATAAACCAGGTTTACAGTGATGAAGAACTTTGTTGTTTAAAACACACGTTTAATATGTTTTGGGTGAAATCCTAGGGCTCCCTCATTCAGAGAAAGCAACAGTGTCTTTCAAATTCCAGAAAAACAACCAAAAATAATGTCAAAATATTCCATGTGACTGTGACAGTAATCATACAAAGCTCCAAGAACACTTTTGTGCGCCAAAAAACTACTAAAATGTCTTTGTTTGCCTACTTTTTCCCATGTCAGATTATGGTGTGTGTTTGCTATTTGCTAATTATATGCTAGAATGTCTTTTTTCCAAAATCTGATCTGGAACAAAAGATTTTTATGCATTCTTCATTCTTTCTTAAGGTTTGTGAATTAATATATATTTATAATGTTAATAATAAACCACTTTTATAACCATGAAAATCTAATATATAATATGTGTGTAATTATGTTTACATCCTATGGCATGTCCCAGTATTTTTTACACTTCAAAAATTATGTTTTGATATTGTTTCACGTCCAAATATCTAATAATTCTTTAGGGTTCAGATTAGAATTTGTGTTTACTACACAGGCAGTACAGTACTTGCATGTTGTGCTGCTGATTCTAATAGCAATACATCATATTGCTGGTAGTTAACACTGTGACCTATAGTTGAAGAGAAGTCAAAGTCATTTTACAGGGGTTTTTTTCTTTTTTTTTTTTGGTGCACAAAAAGTTCTTGAAGCTTAGTATGATTACAGTTAAACCACTTAAACCAAGTTACATGACAATTTTTTTAGTTCCTTTTCTGGACTTGGAATATCTCTGGACTGTTGATGTATATTTAGGATGAGAAAGACCTCCCGGAATTCATTTAAAATATCTTCATTTGTGTTCCAAAATTGAACAAAGGTCTATGGATTTGGAACATGGAACAACATGAGGCTGAGTAATTATTGATACATAAAACTTTGGGTGAACTAAAACCAAAAGAATTTGCTGAACGTTGAGTGTTTCTGAAATGTGATCGATTGTATGTCTTTAAGCAGGAGGAGCGTATGAGGTTAAGCACCATCAGTTCTTTCACAGTCTGGACTGGAACAGCCTGCTGAGGCAGAAGGCAGAGTTCATCCCCCAGCTGGAGTCTGAAGATGACACCAGCTACTTTGACAGTGAGTGACAGCAGGAGTGAAGTCATTGTCCTTCACGGTCCATGCAACCAGAGCTGGCCTGACAGTCATTTGTCATGTCTGTCTTTATGTCTTAAGGCAGCATCAGACATTCCCAGGCTGATAAATTACTCAGATATTAGTAAAGCACAGTTGGTTGATGATATCAATCTTTGTCATTATATTGGAGGCGTTTCAAACAAATTGCTTTAGCTTTTTTGTATATGTACAGACGAAGGCAAAATGATTAGCCCTCCCGAGAAACTTTTATTCTTTTTCAAAAATTTCCTAAGTGATGTTTACCAGACCAAGGGAATTTTCAGAGAAATTCTTCTGAAGAAAGAATTATTTTTCCATTAGTTTTGCTGGAATAAAAGCAGTAAAACATGAATGTTAAAAAAGAATAGCATTTTAAGTCAATTTTGTTATCCCCCTTGAGAATTATTATTATTATTATTTTTTTTTTTGATTGGCTAAAAAACCAACCACTGTTGTCCATTGACTTGCCTAATTAGCATTTAAATGTCACGTTTAGCTGAAAACAAGTATCTTCCAAACTAACTAGAAAAATATTATGTACTGTCATCATGGCAAAGACAAAATAAATATATATATTTTTTAGAAATTAGTTTTTAAAACAATTTTAAAACATATAGATTTTTCTTTTGTCTCCATCAAACAGCACTTGGGAATTAAAAAGTAAAAAAAAATTATGAAATAGAATTAAAAAAAAAAGAATTAACAGTATTTCTCCCCTCTGCTTCAGATGTGGTATAGAACTAAGCATTTTTGCAGTCTACATGGCTGTGCCCTAAAGTGAAAGTGTTGTGGGTACAAATAGGCAATATCATATCACAGATTCATGGAATTGATTTCCCATTAGATCCAGAAGTTTATTGGGAAATTATACAAATTCTAACCTCCAGCATAATCATGCTTTTAAGCTTACTGACATGTTGCTGACAATAGTTAAAAAAATGCATTGCTTTAAAATAAAAAACAGACATTGATGTATAAATTGGACTGTGGATCTCAGAAGTTTGCAACTGTATAGCATTGGAGAAGATCACATATTCTTTGAGAGGAAAGGGTGAATTATTTTAAAAGATTTGGAATCCATTTTTTAATTATATTAAAACACATGATTTGATTTGACAAAACTGTTTTCCATTGGTTTTTACGGTATCTCCTCCCTTTTTATCAATTTATTTTTATTTTACTTAATTATTTTTATATACTGTGTGTGTATGTTTTACTTTAGTTTGTAAATAAAAATAAATAAATAAAAATATGTAAATCCAAAAAAAAACACAAAAGAATTAAATTTCACAGGAAGGCTTATCATTTTGACTTAAACTTTGTTTGTGTTTGAATATGAATGCTCGTTTATTTAAACATGCTGTTTCACAAGTAATTCTGAAAAAAAATTGGGGTGTGGTGTTTGAGTGAACTTCCCTTATTTACAATAATAGAGTCTTAAAACAACTGACATTTAAAGCATTCTGACATCTCATTTTCTCTTTCAATTACAGCACGATCTGATAGGTACCATCACTTAGAAACGGAGGAAGAGGACGACACCAATGATGAAGATTTCAATGTGGAGCTGCGGCAGTTTTCCTCATCCTCTCACCGATTTTCCAAGGTGAGTTCCTTTTTTCTCTCTCCATCAAACACTGTTTAATTCATGCAGTGTACTGTATAATGAATCAGATGAGAGGAGTCCTGCTTAGTGTATGCATGGGGTTTTTATCTGTGGAACACCCAACCAGCACTGTCTCTGGTGTTGAGTTCAGCTTATAGATTTACATGCTTTTGCTTTTGTTAGAGGGATATTTTTTGTAGGTCAGGGAACAGTTTCACACAGAACAAATACTCATGCACATTCTTGTTCTTGGGCATGCAGGGTTTTGGTGCATTGCAGTAGAAATTGCTTCAAGAACTATCAGTGAACTTAACAGTAAATGTTTTCTTTTTTTTCTCAAAAATCTGGAACAAAAGATTTCTCAATTCTATGCATTCGTCAGTCTTTCTGGAGGTTTTTTTTGTTAAACTATAGAATATTTATCACAAATGTGGTCTTAGCCTCATAAAACACTTTTAGAACCATGAAATATATATTATGTCATGCTCATGTTTATATCCTATGACATATACCAGTATTTTCTAATAGATAAAAATGGCGATTATTGATGCACATAAACTGTATCTTGTCTGTTTGTGTGGTGTATGTAGGTTTACAGTAGCCTGGATCTATCTCGAGGACAGCTGGAGGAGAAAGGAGAGCAGACCGAGAAGACAACAGATAGTCCTCTCACTGTTGACTCACTGAGCTGGACTCCAGACTTCACTGAAATGTGTGTTACCCGTGAACTATTTGCATAAAATTCTCTAAGCTAAATATGCAAAATCTGAAATTAAGATTGTCTGTGAATGGGCAAGATTTCCATTGCACTACTACAACAACACGTTAAAATAATAGAAAAAAAATGGTAGTTTACAGTATCAAGCATAATAACCTTTTTTATATATATAAAAAAAAATGGTATGAGAAAACAACAGAAGCCTTTCACATTAAAATTCCAAATGGCTAAACCTGCTCTTACTTAAATAATGATGAATGCTCATGTGCCATTGGTTACCATTTTTTACTTTTTTAAAAAATGTTGATTTTAGATTTTATTTTAATGTATGGGAGATTCAAAAAAATGTGCAGAGGGTAAATAAAATAACAGCAAATATGAAGTTTTGGATGAATTATGCCTTTTAACATCAACATTGTTGGGTAAAGTAATATATTCATAAATTTTTGTTGTTAAATTTTGTGGTTTTGTAATACTTATTTTTAAATAAGTTGGGTTTATAGTGTAATATAAACTTTTAATATAATATAAACTACTTTAGCGATGCAGTGGTGCAGTAAGTAGTGCTGTTGCCTCACAGCAAGAAGGTTGCTGGTTCGAGCCTCGACTGGGTCAGTTGGCATTTCTGTGTGGAGTTTGCATGTTCCCCCTGTATTCCCGTGGGTTTGCTCCAGGTGCTCCGGTTTCTCCCACAGTCCAAAGACATGCGGTACAGGTGAATTGGGTAGGCTAAATTGTCCGTAGTGTATGTGTGTAAATGAGTGTGTATGGATGTTTCCCAGAGATAGGTAGCAACTGGAAGGGTATCCGCTGCGTAAAACGTGGTGGATAAGTTGGCGGTTCATTACGCTGTGGTAACCCCAAGTTAGTAAAGGGACTAAGCCGAAAAGAAAATAAATAATGTACTTAAATCTAATATAACTAATTTGATATAAATTATTTTAAAATATTTGATTGCAAAAATCGAAAGAAAGTAAATTATTTTAGATTTTGAAGTTGGTCATTTATGGTCAAGTTGGTCAAGATGGTTGATTAGATTGACTGCCAGCTTATCAAATAAAAGTCACCCTCATAAACCACTTTTAATAAAGCTGGTTAGAGCTGAAAGACTGCCTTGGACCAGAAACTAAACCCACCTCAGGATTTTTAGACCTGCTTTTTCCAGATGGATCATATTATGATTTATTTTCTTTTTTCTCTTTTCCAGCCCCTCTTTGTCTCATTCATCAGACACTGAGAGCACGAGCTTGAGCAGATGTTCCGGTCTTCTACCCAAGTTTGCCATCTCAGCAGAAGTTGAAGATGGGGAAGGCTCCCCGGCTCTGGAAGACCCCAGTAAAGTGACCTTCAGTATTGGGGAGCTGCCTCAGGATGAGCCTGATCCCACCACACCCTGTAGCACTATCAGTAACTCTACTCTCTCAGGTAAAGGACTGATTTACTGAAGACAGAAATCTACTGTACATGCATTTCCTTTATAAAAACAAATGATAGTTACTACATATTTGAGGTCTCCTGAAAAAAAAAAATGTTAGAAAACATTAATAGATGTTTTAGATACACTAAAACATTAAAAAAAATAGGACAGAATAGATAAAAATTACCTTTAACATTTGAGCCAGGGCCAGCCCAAGCCTACAAGGTACTCTTAGCTGCATTGTATTTGTAGTCCTCTCAGTGCAACCAATATGAGACATTGTTGTCAATCCTGATTGCTGTATCTGTGTTGCTTGCAAGGTTTTTGTATAAGACTACTGAACCATAAGTATTTCAGGAAGAACAATGTCTGAATATAGCCTGCACTAACCAACTTATTACTATTTTGTCACAAGATGCCGCCAAACAGTCAAGAACAGTTGCATGATAGATGCACATAATATGCATATGAATGCATATTCACTTGCTGTCAAGGTGATTTGCATTACCCAGCCATATAATAAATTGTGCTAAACTGATTTCAATACCAAATTTATAAAACAAGCTTTTTTTAATTATACCAAATGTATGAAACATATGCTTACTTTTATTACTGAAATATAGCCAAGAAAGTTGTTAAAGGCAAAACTTTTCATTTAAACCATCTTAATAATATGTTGTATTATATTAATATTGCAAAGCATGTTGCAGACGTTTAATCAAACTTTAACTTTCTTACATTAACGTTAGCATGCAACTAAGCATGCAGCATATTGATTTTATCAATTTACCTTTAGCTTGCTGTTTAATCTCTTCCTCTGTTTCCTTGTTGTTGTTGTATTTTTTTCTTTTTACTCTCACCAGAAAGACATGTCCTTTTTGTGACTGTTTTCCTGCACTGCCATTTCTTCTTGAATCATCTTCCGTTACAATAGTTAGTCATGGGTACTTTAGCTATGCAAGTCTCCTGCAGCAGTCCATTAACTTATTGCAGTTTTTTATGCATTTTGTATAAACGCCATTATCCACTGACATAATATATTAATGTAAAAAAAAAGAAAATCAGTTATTTCACGCACTCTTGGGGGGCCCTCTGGTGGCCACTGAAGCTTAAGCAGCCCTTTTGTTTTCATATTCTTTTGCCTGGCTCTGATTATGGTAACACTTTATTTTGATGGTCCATTTGAGTATTAGTAGACTGTCTGCTTAATATATGTTGATGCTGTAATTCAACAGACATTTAACTGACTATAAGAAACTTTGCATGTACATGTCAACTTACACTAACACCAACCTTACAGTCTACTTATAATCTAATGAGAATTAGTTGCAGTGTAACTTAAATTCAACAAACAGACCATCAAAATAAACCCAAATTTAAACCTTAATATACCTAAGCCAAAAATATTTGTCAGTGAACATCTATGGTTTTGATTAGTTTCAAGTAATTGTGTCATTATAATAAAATTGCAGCTAAATTGACCTTGTTGGAGTCAAAGTGACTGTCGGGAATATCTGAAGTGAGTTTTAGCTGAGTAACATGTAGAAGTATGTTGGCTTGAGCTGCAAGTTGTTTCAAACAGTTCAGTCAGTTTGATTAGCTGGTTTATTCCAGTGTATTGAAAAGAACAATGTTAAAATAATTTAAATTGTGATTATTGCAAAGTATTAGAAGTCTTATAATATCCAAAACATAATTTCAAAATTAAAAACAATAATAACAACAATAATAACGTTTAATGACAAATGATGAAAAACGAATGGGAATGCTCATGTTTATTTGTTTAGTTTTTTGCTAGCTTAATCATATTGAGAATCTTCCTTTCTTTTTTCTTTCTTTTTTTTGTTTTTTTTTTTGTTTGAGTAGGCAGTTTCTCTGAGCACCTGGATCAAGTGCCGTCACGAGGAGATGTTGTTGAGAGTTTGGATAGCTCCTGTAAGGCCTCTTCTGATTCAGGCTCCTTCCTGACTGCTCCCAAACCTGAGGCCACAGACAAACCATGTGTAGTCAGCAAAGTGCCAAAATCAGTGTCTACTAGTGCCCTGTCACTGATGATCCCTGGAGGTGAGTGGAAATGGATACAGTGTGCTTGAAGTATGTCTTGGGATGATGTGTAGTTTAAAGTGTTATTGTCCTTGCATGTGGGGCCAAGTGTTTTTGTGTTTAGACCGCAGAATAAAAATGTTATTTTATATCTTTATGCTGCATTTTATGGTAAAATCCACTTTTTCAGTGTTAATAAAATAAATGGAAGGTGATTACGTGCTGATTCACAGTGTCAGTCTATTGTTTTATTAATATATGGTCTATTGGCCTGTCTTTTTGCTCTCTTCCAGATGTTTTTGGTGTGTCACCATTAGCAAGCCCCATTTCTCCATACTCACTATCATCAGACCCATCCTCCAGAGACTCCTCCCCCAGCAGGGACTCCTCCTTAAGTGGTGTCAGTTCCCGTCAGCCAATCATAATCCACAGCTCAGGGAAGAAGTTTGGCTTTACTCTGCGAGCTATCCGGGTCTACGCCTGTGACAGTGATGTTTATACTGTTTATCACATGGTCTGGGTAAGTGTGATGTCACCATAGAAACCAGAGACAAAATATATATATTTCTTTCACATTCAGTTTACCTTATAGTTAAAGGTGCAGTAGGAGATTTGGGGCAATGCTCATTTTAGCATTATAACATTAAGAATACACATCCCTCCCTGCTGAACTCCTGAAGTACTTGTATGTATTGAATAGATGATTATAGGACAACCTTATAACACAAGACCATGTCAATCACCAGTTTTATAACTTTATAGTACTTTATAATAGTGTCGTGACGATACTGGAATTTCGAATTTTGATATAATACCTTGATAAATATTGATATTCTTTACCATTTTTGATAGTAAAAGGAAAAAAATTCCACATATAAAGTATACAATTTTAGGTTTTAAAAAATAAACAAGGCTAGAATATCAGAACGAGGCATATTTTCGATCTTCCCCAATCATATTTTCTGATGAAATTAGAAGTGTTATCCTAATATTACCGTTAATTAATTATTTAACAGATCAGAGCTAACATGGACGTACTTAGATTTTATTAAATAATACAAAAATGTTAAAATACTTTAGTAGAGCTATTGCTTATTGCTCTATGTGTGCGTCGTTGATGTTTTTGACCTTTTTTGAGGTTTTTTTTTTTCTTATCAGCTAAAACTCTAATAACTCCAATAAATATAGGAATTTACCTATATTAACTTTATAGAGAGATTTCTTAGAGTCGATTTCTTGGATCAGGTTTCAAATACGTAGTGGAAAGTATGCGCAAGCAGTTGTTGCTAGAGTCAAGATTTCGTTCATTTATTCATTTTCTTTTTGGCTTAGTCCCTTTGTTAATCTGGGGTCCCCGCAGCGGAATGAACTGTCAACTCATCCAGCATATGTTTTACGCAGCGGATGTGCTTTCATCTGCAACCCATCACTGGGAAACATTTTATTTCAATGTCCACTACGTATTGGACCTAATTACTACAATTACGACCTAAGTACTACAAAACTACATTGTACAGCAAAATGGAACAACACGGATATCAAAAACAATTTACTCTGTTGCTTTATTTAATGCTTATTGAAATGGGAGCAGTTTTCAACCTCTTGAAATTGTTTATACAACTCTGCATGTTGGTCTTTCACATCTTTTCAATTAGTTGCATTTAGTTTGCACTGCTCTGTAGAAGTGTCCTCATTTGTTCATAAACCAAAAACCCATCTCAACCAAAACTGGTTGCGGGGGATCAGCACTTGTCACTGGATACCAAGGAGATAGGGCTGTGTAATGTAGGGCTGTGTAATGTAGTACCCTCACATGCAACGTGTCAACTTACTGCTGGTGAGTGAGAGAGTGCGAGAGAGCAATGCTGGTATCGATACTGACCAAAAGCAAAATTCATTCATTCATTCATTCATTTTCTCTTTGCCTCAGTCCCTTTATTAATCTGGGGTCACCACAGTGGAATGAACCACCAACTTATCCAGCATATGTTTTACGCAGCCAATGTCCTTCCAGCTACGACCCATCACTGGAAAACATCCATACACACTCATTCACACACATACACAACAGAAAATTTAGCTTACCCAATTCACCTATACCACGTCTTTGGACTCGTGGGGTGAACCGGAGCACCTGGAGGAAACCCACACGAACATGGGGAGAACATGCAAACTCCATACAGAAATGCCAACCGAAGGGCTCGAACCAGCGACCTTCTTGCTGTGAGGCGACCTTCTTGCAGTGCTACTCACTGCATCACCGTGACGCCCCAAAAGCAAAATTTAATTGTTTTGAATATATCAGTATCGATATATACTGCAATATATACTGCAAATCCAACCTCAAAAACCTTATATCTAGCAGATTTTCAGTTGTGTAGCAAGCAAAACTTGTCATAATGGACCATGTTTCATGCATGCAAGGACTGCTTGTCTCTGCTGACGACAATATGGACACAAGCAAAGACAACTTTTTGGTATCAAGACAACTATGCATACTTTAATCGTTCATTTTGACAGTGCTCTCTGCTCCTCACAGCAATTGTGTCTAAACAGCTTCATTTTACACTTATAAATGCTTAGGTCTACTTAACTGACTTTATTTTGGTTGAATTACATTATCGATGCAGTAAAAACATATCGTATGAAATTGAAATTGATCACATAAATCTTTCCGTGGCTGAAAAACACTTCAGTGCATACTTTAGCCCATTGTAAAAGAACTTTGCTGGACTAACATAGTTTTAAAACATTCATACCCGTCTAAGGTTAATACTGCAACCATGGTGTCATCCTTCAAACCACGGTTTTGATCTGCATGTCCCTCCAGCATGCAAAAGATACTGATTAAGGATTTACACAAGTTTTGATCTAGCTTTTTTTGGCCAAGCCCTTTCAAAAACAATCTTTCTTTTTCTGGATACAAGGCCATGTTGATCTTTCAGAAAGAAAATCAGGTTGATGTTGTTTGCCTGCCAGGCACTCTCTCTGTTATCTTCAGCAGGTTGCCACACTGCATGTGAACGTGCAAATGACATATACATCTGCATGAACCGGGTGTGCAGATATACAAAATCTACATTTGTTGACATTTTACAATTATCTATTGTGATTTTCAGCCCAAGACTTTTGATTTGAGAAACTTTTTTAAGTCCAATGCTTTACCCAGAATATAAAAATACACAAAAATAAAATTAGATCATTTACATTAATCATTACTATCAGAATGCGCAAAGACTTTCACCCAGCACAGCGAAACATTGTTCTGAAGACAATCACCTACTGCACCTTTCAGATATAAATAAAATATTTTGAGCAATGCATGATTTAATATAAATGCTGGTCTAATTTTGTACAGAATGTGGAGGATGGTGGTCCTGCTCACAAGGCTGGTCTTAAGGCTGGAGATCTGATAACTCATGTGAATGGAGAAACAGTTCATGGGTTGCTTCACACAGAAGTGGTGGAACTGTTGCTGAAGGTGCAAATGCAAACCACAAACACATTCTCTCTTTATGTTTTTCCATGCCATTTCATTGTTATATTGTGTCTGTAAGTAACGCATGTTGTTTTTCAGAGTGGAAGTAAAGTTGCAATATCTACAACACCTTTTGAAAACACTTCTATAAAAACTGGTCCTGCTAGAAGAAACAGCTACAGAAGTAAAATGGTGAGAAGAACCAAAAAACCCAAGAAAGAGAAAGCTCAAGAAAGGTAAGAAAAACTGATTATCATTATCACTGACTGCTTCAGCTTTTAAAGTTGTGTATTGAAAACACCAATCAATTTTGGATACCTAAAGTACATCTCAGTAGAAAAGGCACTCCACTCCCACTAGATGTAGCTGTTGTTGCATTTGTTTTTTGTATTGTTTTTGTAATATACTGTACACAAACAAACTTTATTTGGGATGGGAAGTTGTTGTACTTTCTAGTGGATACTGTGTAGTCTATAAAGTATATTGCTTACAGTTTCGATCTATATATTGTAAAGGTGGTATGAGTAGCATGATATGTTGTTTTATGTAGTACTGTGGTTGTTTTTCAGTCAAACATTCTATTTCTTCTCCAGGCGGCGTTCAGTATTCAAGCGCTTTGCCATGCAGCCCTCTCCACTTTTACACACCAGTCGCAGTTTCTCCTCTCTGAATCGTTCACTGTCTTCAGGAGAGAGCCTGCCTGGATCCCCTACACACAGCCTCTCACCACGCTCCCCCACAGCTGCCTTTCGCCCAGCACCGGATTTTACCCAGTCAGGTTGTATGTTTTACCCTGACAATGATCATGATATAAGAGCATATATTAATTTTGTTTCATCTCAAGGAGTGTAAAAAGATGTGTAGAAAGTGCTTGGTGCATTTCATGATCAATTCAAGGTGCAATATTAAACCTAAATGAAAATAATTTGAGGGTGACACTATACATTTTTTTGTTCTAGGTGGTACTTCATCACAGAGTAGCTCCCCCAGTTCTAGTGCACCAAACTCACCTGCAGGCTCTGGCCACATTCGGCCCAGTACTCTGCATGGCCTTGGACCCAAACTTCCTGGACGGCTCCGTCAAGGCCGACGTAAATCAGCAGGGAGCATTCCCCTTTCACCATTGGCTCGCACACCCTCCCCAACACCTCAGCCTCAGCCAACATCTCCTCAGCGTTCTCCCTCTCCCTTGTTGACTCATACTGTGGGAAGCTCCAAAACTTCTCAGCCGTTCCCTGCCAAAATGCACTCACCCCCCACTATTGTACGCCATATGGTTCGACCTAAAAGTGCTGAGCCTCCTCGATCACCATTATTGAAACGTGTCCAATCTGAGGAAAAGCTCTCCCCTTCTTATTCTGGTGACAAAAAACATTTATGCACCCGAAAGCACAGTTTGGAGGTCACCCAAGAGGAATCTCAAGGGGAGGCTTCATCTAAAGGGGAGAATGCCCCACCTTGCATAGAGGAGAGCACTTCTTGTGATCCACCCACCATTACTCGGGTGAGGCCTGCTGAGCAGGGTTGCCTAAAGCGGCCTGTGACACGCAAAGTTGGCCGACAGGAGTCAGTAGAGGAGCTAGACAAGGAGAAGCTGAAAGCCAAGGTGGTGGTGAAGAGGCAGGACTGGCCTGAGAGACGAGAGTCCATGCAAAAACAAGACACCATGCAAGATGGGGAAGGTCCTACTGCTGAAGATAAGGAATGGGCTGTGCTAACACGTCCCAGTGTGAGACCCCAAATTTTAGAATCTGGATCCTTGGACAAATCTACAAATGCTAGTTTAAAAGATGTCCTCTACAAAAAACTAAATCCAAGAGTCTGTGAGAGCATTGCAGAATCAGTCACTACTGGTGACTGTGCATCCCTTTTAAGTGAGAATGGGAGGTCACCTTCATGTCAAGCAGAGCGACAGATGTCTTGGTCAATGAAGGACGGTAATAAGCCAGAGAGGCTAGATTTCAAAGCTTCCAACATGGAGTTTGTGCGAAAGAGGCAGTCCTTTGAGGAGAGAGAGGACTCCTTGTGCCGAATATCCTCTGGGGTTCATGACAGTATCCATTTTAACACAACCAGGTCCAAAAGTCTTCAGCTGGATTCTGCGTTGGCTTTAGAGCATGTAAAAGGGGGCATGTGCAACATCCATGTCACTTCTGAGACACTGGCCCCTAAGCTTTTCAGTGGACGAGGAGAGAGTGCAGTAGAAAAACTTCAAATGATTTCTTCTGATGGCTCTATCAGGAAGACCTCTTCTGAGTACAAATTGGAGGGTCGCCTTGTGTCCTCTCTAAAGCCTCTAGAGGGCACCTTGGACATTGGTCTACTTTCTGGGCCTCGGGTATCAAAGACTGACACATGTCTTTCCAAAATGGCTGGTGAAAGTGCTGTTTTGGCAAATGAAATATGTGCAAAACAGCCAATTCAAGAAAAAAATGCTGAGAAACCAAAAGGTTCACAGGTAGTGGCATTTAATCACAAGGACAATGTGTATTTGAAAAGTAAGAAAATTACAAAAGATGAGTCAATTTCCAATAAAGACTTTACAGGAAGTCCTGCTTGCAATGAGCCCCCACATGAGAGAAATAAAGTTAATGATGGAATGAAGTTGCAGATTACTAAAGTGGACTCTGTAGACACAACTTTAAAATCAGAGAGTAAGTTGAAAGCGGCCCAGGAGATGAGGGCGGCACGGCACAGCACTCACTTTGTGTGTGGAAAAACACCCTCCATCAGGGAAGTCAGCAACGAAGACCAGGAGGATGATATGGAAAACATCGAGGAGACATCTTCTAAGCATAATGAAACTCTTTCTAAAGCCAATGAACATGACAAATCCCTGGTGTCTTCTGCTGTTATTCCACAGCCCAACTCAACTCAAAACTCAGAAGCAAATTCTTTCAAAATTAAGAGTAGGCTGTATGAGGAACCAAACAGTCCATCCAGTTCACCATTATCTGCTAATAAGGATAACGTAAATAAAACTAAATCAACAAATGTGTCTGCTGTAACAAATCAGATCTTTCCAGTGCAAGATGGTATAAGCAGTCCAGTTGCAACATCAAGCCCAGTCTTGGCTGCAACCAAGATTAGGGCTAGTGACACCAAAGACTCTCTTGACCTTAATCCAGAGTGTCTTCAAGATTTGAAGGCAAGTAAAACATCTAGCACAGTAAAAAGTCCTGGTAAAAAACTAGAGTCTGCTCTGAAAGACAAAATTAATTGTACATCATCCTCAATTTTTGGCTCAGGTCAGGCCAAATCTGAGGTAAATGTCAAAGAAACAGCACCTATCACGCAGAGTCAATTATTAGATTCCTCAGTCACAGCAACAATTGTGTCTTCAATCTCAGAACCACCAGAGGCACTTGAGACCCCTCTTATTACTCTTCAAACAAAATCCATTTCATCCACCAGTGCTGCCCCAATGAAGGCAATGACCGCTACTAAATCAAAATCCCAAGCCTGTTCAAGCACCAATCTACAACTTTCTGGGTTGGCTGAAGAAAAAACTAATTCCATCCTACCTGACCAGACATGTGCCAAACTTTCAAGTGCTTTTGGTTCTGCAAATGGTCAGACAGCACATATTTCAGCTCAACTCTCTAAGCAAATCTCAGACAGAACAGAAAATGCCTGTGTTTCAAGTTGTAGCAGAGATTTGAGTGGGCAAATGCAAGAATCTCAACAGAGCTTAAACAAAAATCAACGTGCAGCCGAGTTAAATAACGAGCAGGGAATTAGTCAATCCAATTTAATGTTGAAAGATCTTAAAACCATGCCAGTATGCGGAGACAAATTGGCTCCTAAAAAGGACTTTAAATGCAGTAAGACTGAATATATTGGCTCTGCCCCTAACCAAAATTTATTGGTCAAAGCTGAAGTTTTAAAATCTAGTGAAAGGCAAGAAGCCATTCTCAGAAACCAAGTAAATACGAATATCAAATCAAAGGACACAAGTGCAAGCCCACCAAAGACTAAAAGTAGCGGGACTTCAACAAAAGACACTGTGCATTTGCAGTCCCCAGTTAAAACAGAAGAAAATATTAAATTAAAGAATGTTCATGAAACCCAGAAGGTCAATAAGCAAGTTATGGACATGCCCACAAGTCCAGCACAGTCTGCAATAAAACAAACTCAGTTGTCTGGTAGTGTTGTATTGAAACAAACCCCTTTGAGTTCCAAAAACAAGCCCAGAGTAGACTCTCCACTGGTCACACAATCTATTGGGAAGGCAGTTGAAGATAAAGGACAGCAGGAAAATAAGGCACAGCCACAGCCCACTGTGAAAGACAATACGGTAAAACTAAAGGACCTAAGAGTGTCAGTCTCGCCTGTGCCTAAATCACAACATCAGAAAGAAACTCGCACAGGTGCATCTGTGCCAGTGTTACCTGTACCAGCTGTTAAAATCCATGTGTCTAGTGGGTCCCTTCTTGCTAATGGCAGTGGGGCTGTAGTTGAAGTACTTGGACCTTTCTCAAAGGAACCAGTGAAGTCCAAAATTGACTATCCAAAATCAGAGTCTCTGAAAATGTGTGATTCTGTAGGGATGACTACAACTACTGCATCTAGTCCTGACCCTAAACATGTGGCGAGCGAGTCAAAGGTAGCTGACAAACAGATTTCATCCAATCGAAAAGAGCAAGCAGAAAAGAAGAGGAAGGAATCTACTCAAGATGCATCTTCAGCACCCAAAAATAACCGTAAGGACTCATCAAGAGGCATGCCTTCGGCAAAGGACAGTACTACATTTGAAAAAGATTCAGTCCGTTCCAAACAAACCAAGGATCCGTCACGTGGTTCAGCTTGTAAAAAGTGATGTATTGTATTGTCTTTGCTCAGCGTATTGCATTTTATAAGACTATAAGGATGTAAACATCATTTCTGTCTGTACGTAATATCATTAAGCCTTCCTATCTGAGGACCGATAAAGCTGTTACTTTGGGTTTTTACGAGAAACCAGAGAGATGAATTTCTTTGTGTTGTGATCTGTAATGTTCTGTTAATATTATGTCAAAACAAGTCGAGGCTGAATGTGACTCGTTTTGCTGCTGTGGTCACGTTTTAGATCTTGCAAAGCGCCAAAATTGGTCATTGTGTTGTGTTGCAGTGTGATGTGATGTAACGAGTGGTGTGTGCAATAATTGTGGAGACGGAGTGTAGATGCCTTTTTTAAGGTTTAAATGAACTGTGCCAATCCTGGATGAGTGTAAAAGCACCAAACTAAAAACACCTTTAAGTTAGAACTAAAGGTCCACATTAACTGACTGTGTTAAAAAAAAAAAAAGTTTCTCACTCATTCAAGCTAGCATTATCATGTATTATACTGGTTTTTGATGCATTAAAAACCACTAGAAAATGTAGCAATGGTGCTATTAATGTGGCTTACACTCTGCAAGCAAGATAGATCACTACAGTTGTTTTTCTTTTCTTTTTTTTTGTTGATCTTATTAGCAAAGTTTTGTTTTGGGTAGTGGCGCACAGATAGAAAGCACTTTGTCCTGTGCTTCTCACCTGGAACTATTTTATATTGGAATCATCTAATGGTTCTGGAATCGTAGTGGAAGGGGAGTTTTTTGGGGGGGGATATGACTTGCTGTTCTTAGCAGGTCACGGCAGAAATCACATTCCTTTCACCTACATTTCTAATTCATTTTTATGCAATATATTGTAAATACAGCAGCATTAATTGTACAGAGGGGTTGGTTGAAATGAGTGTTGTATGTTTTATATGTATATATTTTGCAATGTCATATGTTTGTATACTGTGCTCGATGTTGGTCTTCTAGTGATGTCATCTGCTCAGTTTTTGCGCCGAACTAGAAACTAGGAGATTAATCATAGTCTCACTCTGAAATGAGGTGTACTTGAAGTTTCACTGAGGTATATAGGGGTTAACCACATGCGTTTGCTGACAGCAGAATTGCTCTCTGAATGTTTATTGTAGTCGAAATCATGCATTTTCTTAAAAACAGGGATAAGGCAGATGTAGCACATTATGTAAAAGGCTAATTTCAGAAACTGCAGGATTACCCCCTTGATTAAAGTTTGCTAATGTGTAGATTATATTCAATCTGTTTCAAAAATGCAAGCTTTTAAGGCTACCATTTGCCATTCTGCATACAAGAACATGATGTACTTCCCCTGGTTTAGTTAAAAGGGCTTAAACGGGGATAATCAAATGTGCTTTAGCAGCACTTGTGGCTTGTCTGGGCTTGTGGTGAATGTCAAGAGCTTCACTGCATGATCGTTCATCATGTCCAATCAGTTTCTAACATCTTCATCTGCAAAATACAACACTTTCAAATGGGGATTGTGTAATACTGTACTGAAGTCGTATGTGCTATTAATATCACGTCTCTAATCATGCAGTAGGAAAAAAGAATTACCTTTAAGATCTATCTAAGCTCTTTCCTTAAAGGCCAAACATTTTATTAGTTTCGCTTAATGTTGCTTCCTGATGGCTAGAATCAGAAAAGAAGAGAGGATGAATTGTTTTGTCTTCTGATATTTGGTCTTCTATTTAAACATGCTATAGCTCTACTGGTATGTATACATCACATACCAACTTAAAGCAAGCGACTGTACATCTAGGCCTATTTCAGTATCCTTATATTGTGAAACACCTAGGCTATATTACAGTATGATGTTAAAGTGTTTGCTGTTAATGTTTAATGTAAACAGAGCATATATAGGAACCGGACACACTAATGTGCACAAGTACCGGAATGCACCATATAAAGAGAATCTATTCAAAGTGATTGTAGAGATTTGAAATCGCATTAGCAGACTGAAGTTTCGGTTCCTCATAGACTTTACAAATGTAGTTGTGAAGAGATGCAAGCACCTTAAGATTAAAACACTATACTTGTTGGGATATGGGGGAAGAGACTCTAAAAATAGCATTAATGATAAGATGTGAATGTTTTATAGGATATATGCATCGTCTGTTGTCAAATATCAATAGTATTGCCAATGCGTTAACCCCACACTATTGTTTTTAAGCCTTCTCCATTCCCTTTCTGAGAATTAATGTTTGAATCTTTAAAAAAAAAAAGCACATTAAATGTTTGTTTACAACTACTTCATGGATGTATATTTTGTAAATTTGTGTTACTTGCCAAATTGATGTGCTACGTCACAGGCAGTTGTGTGTTCTCTCTCTCTTCTGCGTGTGTGTGTGTGTGAGAGAGAGAGAAAGAGAGAGAGTGTGTGAGTTCCTCTTAATGTACATTTGCCATTGTTGTGGTAACCTTATTGTTTGTCTTTCCAGTTCAGTATGTTCTTGCTCGTTTCTGGAAGTTTCCTTTCCTCTCTCTATGTGTGAAAACAGTGTTTGTGTAGATAACTCTGCTTATCGTCTTTTAGGATCTGTGCAATAAGAGATGTGGTTCTGAGTTTTGTACATAACCCACAGAAAAGCTCTATGGATGTCATAGATGTTGTATACTATACAGATATTTATACTTCTGAAATTGTATAATACTGAAAATAAAAAGGCATGTCAAAATTACACCGCTGTATTTATTTCACTACTTTTTGATTGGAAATTATTTTATTTTTTTTAAGTCTAGGCTAGATAATCACAGAGTTAAATCAACAAAGTTTATATTATTTGCAATGATAAAAAAATATGCTAGCATATTTGATGATACTACACATTTACAGAGGAAGAAAAAAATAAACAAAGTGTCCTTTACACTGTTTTTAACAAGAAAGAATTATCATAGTCCATAGACCCTGGATCACAGAACCAATCGTAAGTGTCCATTTTTGTTCGCTGACATATACATAATCTAAAATCTAAATAAATAAGTTTACATTGAGGTATGGTTTGTTAGGATAGGACAATGTTTCAATGAGATACACCTATTTGAAAATCTGGATTCCAAAAAATTGAACTGGTAAGAATTTCATCACAAAAAAGTTTTGATCCACTTGCAGTAAGGAATACTAAATATGTTAATATAAAATCTTTACTTAATATTGTAATGATATTTGTCATAAAAGAAAAATAAGTAGCACTCACACACTATGAATCATTTATTAAGCATTAGCAAAAAATTTATTCAGTATTTGTTGGGCATTAACTGTTAGCATAAATACAGCTACAAATGCTGTATACTTTACGATTTATTAGCCCATTTATAATGTGCTTAATGATTGTGTTTTCATACTTTAATGATACATTTTTAATAAATTAAGTATTGCATTATTTATAAACAGGTTATTTGAGAATAGTTGGTATTTTTCTTTTAAGATCATTCAGAATGAGTAAATGATTAATAAACTATTCAAATTAACATTATATATTTTATTATTCAGGCATATATTAATAGTTACATGGTGTGCTAATAAATGCTTTATTAACTTAACCATCCAGATTTGTGACATGATCAAAAGTGGGGACTATTAATGTTTTCGAAATCCCTTATAAATGACAATTAAAGGCTCTGTTACATTCTAAACAGGACAAAAAGAAAAAAGGAAATTACTTTATTTCTATTCTTTTCAAGATACTCAAATTAAAGCGTATCAAACGAAAAAAATAAATATTATCTAAAATAAATGACTGAAATTATTGAGTAATTACTGTACTCAATTGATGTTATATTTGGACAATCCTGTTATTCAGCAATGTTTATATTTTACAGAATTATTTTTTTATATAAGATTGCAAAGATTTGTTCATTTAATACTGAGCCTTTAATTTTCATTTACTGTATAAGAGATTTAGAAAGCATAAATTGTTGATTAGGTCATAAAACTGGACGATGTTAAGTTAATAAAGCATGTATTAATATACAAAGTAACTATTAATATATGCCTGAATAATAAGGTATATAAATGTTAATTTGAATAGTTTATTAATCATTTACTTACACATTCTTAATGATCTTAAAAAAAACACCAACTCTTAAATATCTGGTTTTGTAAATAATGCAATATTTAATTTATTAATGAAAATGAGTTATTAGCAAAGCATGAAAACACAATCATCAAGCATGTTATAAATGTGCTTATGCATCATGATTATAGCATTTGTAACTATTTATAAACTGCTTACTAACATCTTAATGTAGATTTAATGCTTTGCAAATACTGAATTAACTATTTACTAATGCTTAATCAGGTATCATTTTGACTCTTATAATGTGTTTTTGAAGTATACCCATGCAACTTAAAAACAACATAATTTTTGATGTCCAGGGTCACAATTTTAGAAGCATTTATTTACTCAATTTAGTGTTTATGTGCAATTTGTTACAACATATTACACAACACTACTGAATCAAAATCAACATTGACTCAGTATATTAATGTTATACAATACAACTATATAGAATGGTTATACGTTTGCCTATGTAGAGGACCAAAAAATGAATTTACAGGTTTGTGTATGTTAAATATTTCCTTACTCTCCTAACGAGGAAGAAGATTGCAGATGCAAGTAAAAATGCGGCTAGAACTACACAAAATGCAATTACGCCTACATGAAGTTCACATTGCAGTTTAGCATCAACAATCCTTGTCCCTGTCCCATTACAAACTGTCTCCATTAAATGCTTTACTTTGACTTTATTATTCCGAACCCAGCGAATGAACTCAAAATTGCTACAGTTGCATACCAGGGGATTGTAGCTCAGATCAACAGAAGCCTCTTCTCCCAAATCCGCAACGCTTGCAACATCCACTGTTGTAATATCATTTCTGGCGACGTTAAGTTTGAGAAAATGAAGTGAGTAAAATCCAGAGGTGCTCAGTTTCACAAGCTTGTTTTCACTCAGGTCTACATGGCTGAGAGTTCTAAGCCCTTTAAACAAGTTCTCATCAAATGAAGTTATTTTGCATGCAGACAAAATTAGGGTTTCCAAAAGAGGCACACACTTAAAGAGTTCTGTTTGAGTAAGAACCCCTCCTTGAATGGCGTTCCCCTTCAAATTGAGGTGTTGCAAGGCCTTCAAGCCAACGAAAAGATCTGCGTTTGTCAGATTTGTATTTGACCAAGAGAGATTTAGAGTTCTGAGACTCTGCAGATTACTGAAAGGTGAGCTGTCGTTCAGTGTGTAGAGTGAATGGCTGAAGTCTAAGTGCTCTAATTTTGGAGTCACGTTGAAAGGCTTTGAACTCCAGAACATTCGTGATCCATAGCTGAGATTGAGAAGCTTCAGTTCGCCAAGCCCAAACAGTTGGTTATTACAACATGGTTCTCTGGGGTTCACTAAACTAACACTGAGGTCTAGCTCCTCTAACAGTCCAAGACTGTCCAAGCATCTACTGCTGAAATTAAGTTTCTTCAGATTTCCACTCATGGATAAGTGTGTAAGCATGGGGAAGTTTCTGGTGTTGCTCTGGCAGACGTCTTTAAATTGGTTCTCATCTAGAACAAGATGTGACAATTTGGACAAGCCAGTCGTGTTCAAGGGCAATGCACTCAGGTGAGCTCTAGTTAAGTCAAGCTTTTTAAGCCCTGTAAGGCAATGAAAAGTACTATTATCTAGGTCCAAGAAATGCTGAAGCTGGAAATCCAGATCACTTACCAAGATATTGCAAAAAGATTGTAGTGCATCTGATGGTATGTGCACATTTGGATCGGTTTCATACAGCCCCAGGTTCAGTCTGTTGGTTTTAATTCCTTCAAGACCTTTCAGGAGGGAGGAGATGTTCATTTTTTTCAAGCAGCCGCTAAAATCAAGACTACTCAAATTCAGTGAATGAAAAGCACCGGGTTCTATATAGACGAAATCATTTCCTTTGAAGCTGACGCTCACTCCAGCCAGGTTGCTGAATGGTTGTAGGTCAGTCGAACTTACCCGGTCAATAAAGTTTAAGTCAAGCTGCAAGCTTTTCAAGTTTTGCCAGCGAAAATTGCTTAGTCCATCTAATGAGCGAATGTTACTTCCCCTTAGGTCCAAAACCTCCAAATAAGCAAGATTATCAGGTGGGATGTCTGACAGTTGTTTAATCTTTGATTGAACTAGGCTTAGAAATTTTAATGCTAATGGTCCAGAGAAAGCTGTACCTGCGATGAACACAAGGGGGTTTCCAGTTAGAAGAAGGACCTCCAAGTGAGGCTGATATTTAAATACGTCTTCATATATGAAGGTGATGCCGCATCTGTGAGATAGTGTTAGAGTGTGGGGGAAAAATAGATTATTATTATCATTATTGATGCACAGTTGTACACAGCTTAATGTGTTATTTAGCTTTGCCCACCTTGTCAGATCTAAAGAATATAAGCTTTTTAGCCTCTGAAAGGTGGAGTTGTACAGGGCAGGCAGATAATTGAAGCTGAATTGCAAAATTTGAACAGAATTCGGTATCTCATCTGGAATTGATTGTAAGTCCATATCGCTACAATCGTAACCTTTAGTTATCTGAAACAAACAATGAAACAAAATAAGACATAAACTGTCAATTTAACATTCAATGTTAATACAATAATTGTACCTGTTGACAATGCCTTCTAGCCCATGGTGTCGCTTCATTACTGACTAAAAAGTGAAGAAGAATAGTGTAAAATGACAAGTAGAAAACACAAAAACTCTCCATTTTATACAGGACGGAGGAGAACTATGTCTTCTCTTCAGTCAAATATATAGGTAATAAAAAGAGGAACTTCAAGTAAAACAAGAAGTATATTGATGTATGACTTCCCAACACTGGTTTAACGGAAAAACTGAATTGACTTTTTCAGCTGTGGGGAAAATTCCACTTCTTTCAATATAATAAAAAATTCCAAAAGTCAAAAATTCCAATAATATGATGAAAAAGGTTTTTTTTCTAACCCTATAAGTAATGCGAGAAAAGAATGTTGATTGGAATTTAAAAATATGTCTGGACCTTTTAACAGTGGAACACCTTTCACTTTAATCATGTGTGGCTGCTCAATATGGGTCAATTTCACATGTTCATTAAAAATACTCAAAATAAAAGGTTATTTGGTTCAGTAATTTTCCCATTAGTGCTTAAGGCGGAAAAAAATGTTGTGGAAGCCATTTGTGTAGTTGCCTTTAGCTGAATTATGTGTGGATTAAATATTTATAATTTCTAAATCTTAGAATGTGTAAATTACTTTTCATTAATCAAAGTGCTTCATGCTATTAAATGGGTGGTCCAGAGTGTATTTTGAAGGCTTGGTTGTGTTTATAAGATGCAAAGCAATGTGTGCTCATGCTTCATTTGTAGAAAAACACGGTATTTTTTGTATATATCTTACTTTGATTATATACAGCTACTCTGCTAACATAAAAAACAACGTCATGTTTCCTAGTTCCTCTGAAAGGCCCACCCGCAAGAGGCTCTGATTGATCAGCTAACATAATGTGCTGTGATTCGCGGTTTATAACATCACTAACCCGGATGTATTTTTTGTAGTCCCCAAACTTCGTTCACTGTAGGCTTTGCTCTATAAAAACCAATGTCTCCCTTTGCATTGATCTTTGAGTGTATTACATTCAGAGATGTTATTTATGTTTACACATCTACATTACACATGAATTAAAGTTTAACATATGATATCGTAGTGGACCACCCCTTTATTTTTTTGTAAATTATAATGTGAAAAGGCCTGGTTTGAATAGCAAAATTTCAGCTTTTCTCCCTTCAGTGAAATATCACATCAGTTCACAACCCTCTATTTAATTATACAATATTCACTTGTTTATGAAACATAATTACATTTTGAGTTTGATAAGACAATTGGATGGTATTGATCATTTTTGTTTAAGCAGAAGCGGATACGTCTTCTTTATATTTTCTCCAAAGGTATGTCTGAATATTTTAATTCTAACTCTGGCTGGAGGAGGTGTGTCCAAAGAAATGAATACGCACAGGTAGTTCTTGTCAGTTTTAAAATTTGTGCAGTTTATTTGACATGGGTCACTCAGACAGAAATGATTGTGAACACACAGACACATTCAGGATCAGGACATACTTAAAACAGTGACTAAAGAACCACCTGGGTGTATGAGTGCTAAAAAAACAACAAGAACTATGGGGCATTTTTAAACACGTGGAATCCCTAAGCCATGCTTTTACCAAAAAGTGAAGGCAACCAAGATAATATTAAATCCAACAGTTGCATAACATGCAGGCAGACATTAGGGAAAATCCTATATGAATGCATACCCACAAAGCAACATTTCCCTGGCCCAGCTCTGACCGACACAATCAGCTTTTGCTTGGCCTACATGCCGCAGTGAATTACGGTTCATGACTGGACCAAGTCTGGCTTCCAGACAAGGG
This sequence comes from Danio albolineatus, assembly GCA_903798035.1. Lineage (NCBI taxonomy): Eukaryota > Metazoa > Chordata > Actinopteri > Cypriniformes > Danionidae > Danio > Danio albolineatus. The sequence continues at coordinate 1,534,717 of CAIGQQ010005973.1, read as the reverse complement.
CCAAACATGGACCATATCTGGACCAAGTCTTGGCTAAGTTAATAACCAATAACTGAGCCTGAACTGGGCCAAATATACCCCATGTTTGGTCATTGTCTGGATGCCAGACTTGGTGTGTCAGGACTGCAGTGAAATTGATAAACCCATAAAGCATTATGGTGTATTAATAATGGTAATGGTTAGTACGTTTAGTATAATTTCAAAAATAATAATTTGGTTAATAAATATATGAAATGTAGGCTGAATTCAGTTCCTTTGCAACATACAGGGAAAAAAATAGATTAATTAATTCAAACAATTAAATCTTGATTGTTTCCTGCATTAAACTGGCGTTTCCTGGTTATAGGCATTAGAACAGTGGTTGTCAAGCTTTTTTCTCCAATTACCACCTCAGAAAAAAATTGTCCCTCCAAGTACCACCATAATAACTGGTATTGAAGTACAGTAACATAGTAGGCCTTATTAAGCAGCTACAGCATTGCACAGTTCAAAAACGAGACAGATTAATTCTTCTTATTAAGAATACTTATTATTGTCAGCCACTAAACACAAGGTTTAGCCTATTAAAATCAATTTACTGATCACATCGCTGTTATCGTACGCGTCAAAGGGTTCAGCGATTTCTTCACGTACCACTAGAAGGAAGCTTGTGTACCACTAGTGGTAAGCGTACCACAGTTTGAGAACCACTGCATTAGAAAATACAAACAGAAAGATAGAAGTGACTTTGTGTTATTATTATTATTATTATTTTTACTCAAAAATATTTTTTATGTATTTTAAATGTGGGTCAGGAAATTTACGTGGCCCACATATCAGTTTTTAACATCTGGGCCAAATACTACATTTGACATCTGGCCACCTTAAAGACCACTTCTGCCAAACCCGACACATGTTTGGCCCGGTATGCCAGTGCCGAATGAATGCCTGCTGTGCCAGCTTTATGCCAAATATAGGCCAGAAATCTTTGCTACCTTGGTATACTTTTATTATTTGCTATTATTGGTATACTTTATTTTATTGTAACTGGGACTGGCTTGTGCCATCATATTTACATTGAACACGTGGCCAATCCATTGTCCCACTTCTCAAGCTTTGTAATAGAAAAAGCTATCCAGTAGGGGGAGTTATTTTTCTGTCTTTGCTCTCCTCTGCGACAGGGTCAAAAATTGTGATGGTGGTTACGCAATCTTTACATCCAATTGAGAGATAAAGACGACACTCATTATAATGTACGTATAAATAGAAATAAATCTTTTTTCAGATTATAGTGTCTCAGTGGAGCCAGAGGATTACAGTGTTTTCAAAGCCAAATGTTAATACACAGGACATGATTCCAGATAGGATTTAATGGCTTCCTGTGTGTATAATATGGATCAACAATTGGTTTAATGGATTTGTATTGATATATGCATTATATAATTACAATGTTTTTGATACAATTCATTTTTTATGGATTATCATTTTTATGGATTATCTCCAGATGTCTAATTTATGTAATTACTTTTTTCTATAGATGTTTTTTTTTCATCCCTTATATAAAATATGTCTTCTAGGCTGGCTTCTATGCTGATAGAATTAGTTGATCAAAAAATTTGCTTCAAAGAGTTCACTTAAGCGAATAAGAGCTGTAGATTATCACTGTAAAAGTAAACGCTGAACATGTCAGATGTAACAGTTTTTAGAATTTCCAGGAAGCTGAAATAAAAAGGAACTGTGGAAATTATGCACTGATGATCATCTGCATTATGACATTTGACTCATCAAACCACTTGGTCAATATGCATGACGGGGTTTCAGAACAAATGGTGATTTAGCAAATTTTCCCAAGTCAATTTTGCTTAAACGTGAATTTTACATGAGTGACCATGTAAAACCAAATGCATTTACTGATACCTTTTCCTGATAAAAGTATATAAAACATTTTTATAAATAAAATAAAAATAACTTGTTTTTGAACTGTTATTCACAGGAATTTTATTAAAACATGAAAATACTCTGAAAGCAGCATATACACATTTATTAACATATATAGAAATTTACATATACATAAGTCTATTTTTATATAATCTATTCTAGACTATATATAATATAATATAATATAATATAATATAATATAATATAATATAAT
>CAIGQQ010005973.1:1507212-1532576 GCA_903798035.1 Danio albolineatus | reverse complement strand
ATATAATATAATATAATATAATATAATATAATATAATATAATATAATATAAAATAATATAATAAAATATAGGACGACACGGTGGCGCAGTAGGTAGTGCTGTCGCCTCACAGCAAGAAGGTCGTTGGTTCGAGCCTCAGCTGGGTCAGTTGGCATTTCTGTGTGGAGTTTGCATGTTCTCCCCATGTTCATGTGGCTTTCCTCCGGGTGCTCCGGTTTCCCCCACAGTCCAAAGATATGCGGTACAGGTGAATTGGGTAAGCTAAATTGTCCGTAGTGTATGTGTGAATGAGAATGTTTGGATGTTTCCCAGAGATGGGTTGCAACTGGAAGGGCATCCGCTGCGTAAAACAAATGCTGCATAAGTTGGTGGTTCATTCCGCTGTGACGACCTCGGATTAATAAAGGGACTAAGACGAAAAGAAAATGAATATTAATATAATATAATATAATATAATATAATATAATATAATATAATATAATATAATATAATATAATATAATATAATATAATATAATATGATGCGCACATGCTGCAATTTGCAGTCATTGTATATTGTCCATTTGTTACTACCCCTATTTAATCTTGCCGTAATGCAGTCAGTAATAAAGGATTAAAAATAAAGAAAAATCTGCTGCATGCTGAAGCATAATAGCTCAGTGAAATCACACCCCCACATCGTGACACAGAAACTAAATTACTGGAGGGCCTGTTCAGCCCACCACCCATCAGCTGTTCTCAGTCGTGATACTGCAGATGCACTTGTGCCCACGCGCAGATATTACTAAGCAGAAAAAAAAATCCTTCCTCTCAGACCATAATCCTCTTAGAGGTTTTAATGCCCCCTGCTCTCCCTCCCTCTCAAAGTGAACTTCAATGAAATGGGGCAGAAAACGGCATTGGGTATTGAGGACAGCCATGGCATGGTCATAGCTGCATGAATCAGATGTCTCATACGAATGGAGCGGCGCACAAAGAGCAGACAGCAGGCCTCTGGTGACCCAAATCGCTAAATTAGACATCAATGGGTGACACTTAATCTCACAAGACTTTGTTGAAATCATTCTGACAGCCCCCTCTTCAGCAGATAATGCAGAAAGAAAGACTTGGTCATTCATCCCTTCATTTGGATCATTGTTTTTGGTGTATTTTATGTAACACTCTACACTGCACTTTTCTCATAACACACTCTTCGACAAAACAGGCAAGTTTAAACGCAAAAAACGACCAATAAATAATTATATTAATTATAAAAAAAATAAAAATATTTTCTTTAAACAGAAACAGATTTATTTTCTTTAAATAGTTTTAAAAAATGTATATGTATATGTACATATATATATATATATATATATAAATATATATATATATATATATATATATATATATATATATATATATATATCTATCTATATATATATCAGCGCTGAACTTCCAATTTCGGGTATACCTAGCTTATATAGTAAGCGGTAGTGGTCTGTTATATCATCACTTTGTGATATAATGTTGACATCAATGACCGCAGTTCCATGAGATAAAATTAGATCTAATGTATGCTTTAAGTGATGAGTTGGACTAACAATGTTTTGTTTTATCCCAAGTGACTGTAATAAATCTGTAAATGTGAGTCCTAAGGTATCGTTAGTGTCATCAATGTGGATATTAAAATCTCCTACAATTAGTATTTTATCAGTAACTATGAAGTCAGAAATAAAACTCTTTTAAAAAATTGACATAGGGTCCTGGGGGTCTTTTTATGGTGATTAAAGTGAGTGACAACATGTTTTGTTTTTTTTCCCAAGTGGGACGAGAAAGAGTCTATATGGCTAAAATGTGAATTTTCACTTACTAGTCCAGGAGTCACAGGGTTTAGCTCCAACTTGCCTCAGCAGGATGTTTCAAGTATACCTAGTGAGACCTTGATTAGCTTGTTCAGGTGTGTGATTAGGGTTGGAGCTAAAGTCTGCAGGACACGGGCTCTCCAGGAACAAGTTTGGTGACCCCTGTACTAGTCAAACAGAAAGAAGCATCCTAGAGATGTTGTCTGACAGGAGTTCAGTTCCAGCTTCAGACCATCAGCTAGAAATGTTGTAGCCAAAACCATCGCTGTCTGGGTGGTCACTTCTTTGGGGCTTCTCCACACCATAACTCTGCTAGATGTGGAAGCTTGACTCATCAGAGAACAATCAACAACCCATTTTTTTTGCTGCTTGCCCCACTGAAACCAACGCTTTGCGATGGCACAAATGACCAAGAGTTTGACTATAGCAGCCTGATAAGGAATATCGACCCTGTTGATCTCCTGATGAACAGGAGAGTTGAGCTGCACATTTAATTCTGCAGGGTATTGGGCAAGTGTGGTTTTATGATTTTTTTTTATACAGTCTGGATTGGCACCTGGACATCCCTTTCAGTCAGCTTACTCTTGTGTCCACAGTTACTCCTGTTGGATGTGGTTCATCCTTCTTGGTGGTATGCTGACATTAGCCTGGATATGGCTTTTGATACATCACAGATGCGCCAGTAAGATGCGCACCAACAATTTACCCTCTTTTGAACTCACTTTTGATATGTTACCCATGTGTTATGCATTGCAATATTTTAAGCAAAACGGTGCTATCACTCTGTTAATTGAACCTGCACATGTTGCTCTTACTTTTGGAATGTGCAGTCAATGAAGATTGGTAAGATTGGCCGATAGGCTGGTCAACTTGGTCAACACGTTTTATAGAATTGCAACAATGTAAAACAAGCACTTGGCTGTCAAACAAGCTTAAAAATGCTTATGAGCAGAGAGCAGTTTGTGACAAAAGGGCAGATCTCAAAATTAGCCATAGCAGCAGCATCTCAGTTTTGTGGAATATACATTTAAGAGAACACTGTCAAATTAGAAATTTATTGCTTTCTAGTTATCTGTGAATTTAAAGCACATTATATAACTTGGCCTACTTATTTGATGTATTTCATGCTTACCCTTGATTTGTTTTTTAAATCATGCGTTCTTACTAAATGAATATTGTTTTCTTCAACAGCAGTAACTGATCAGAACTTCTCTGAGCATGTATATAAGGTCTCCAGCAGTAGAGAACATTAGTTATTTAGCCATCAAATAAAAAAAATAATTTTAAACACTTTTTTAAAAACTTCCCTAATATTTTCTGACAAATGTTTCATAATATAATCTACAAGACATTCCCAAGGGCTGCAATGGGTAAATAAACTCAAGGCCCTTCAAATTATATGATCATGTCCTATTGATATCTTTACCTAATATAAATTTTGGTGCAATTAAGTAGCTTGAGCACATATTCTTGTATGAAGTCGCACAGCACTGACAGCGGGCACATGCGAGCAATATAGTGATGTGAAAGCAGGTCTGTGAGGGAGAATACTATTGTAATGACTCGTCGTCTGTCAGTGGTTTAAATCTGATGTATTGTTGATCCGCCATACGGCTTGGTGTACTGCAGCCAAAGTGGTAAACTACTGCTGTCAGTGTAAGACTGATTGATTAATTCAGATCATTTGTACATTTAGATAAATATTGATACTCCACACCAGAGTATCGATAATGTATTGTGATATATTGTAGTGTTCACCAGCCTTTTTAAACCCTAACCTCGAACTTAATGAAAGGCAAGATCGACCCATCAAAAACTGACAGAAAATAAAGCAAAGATTGCATTTCCAAATTAAGACCTTTAATGTAACATTTTGAACCCATGTTAAATGTTTCAAAATGTGTGTTGCGCGTTCAAGTCAGTTGGCAACATAAACAGCCCAACCCCAATTCTACCCCTTAGCCCTTCCCCCTTCCCCTTGCCCCTATTCTATTTAGCTTGAACGTCGTAGGGCTAAGGTAAAGGGCTAAATACCCCTAGAATTTTTCAGGACCACACTCAAAACCAAGTGGTACAAAAATTTCCCAAAATACACCAGCAACAACAGCAGCCTAACTGCGCACAAATTAGGATTTTTTGTCATTATTATGATTTTTTCCAACAAAAAAATCATATGCTTTAACACATTCATAACCACATTTGTGTTTTATCATCATGGTTTACAAAAAAACCCCCGCTAAAATAAAACATTAAATTTTGCTTTCTATAATCGATCCTGCATAGCAGTCCCACAACATTCTGTCACACAATGACACTCGAAAACTCTGTCAGAAAAGTCTAGTGGCTGGAAATGAGCTTTTTACAGTGTCTGGTATAACGTTAATGTTGTTTTTGTGTGTTCACATAGATGAATATGGCCACAGAGTAAATGCACAGTACAGTTACAATCTTATTGCCACATTATATTATTCATTATATCGTTGTCTCCAAAATATTTCAAAAATACCAAATATGAACATAACTGGAAAAACTACAGCAGTCGCAATCTAAGATCTAGTATGAAGTTAGAGCTCGAGATGACATATGATGATGTGTGCAGGTGTTATAGTACTGTGCCATTTCTTAGGGGTACATTTTGAAGCCCTTCCCTTTCATACTCTGTTTCAAGGGCCAAGGGGAAGGGGTAGGGGTACAAAAATAGAATTGGGATTGGGCCAAAAAGCACAGACATATAAGTCAACCAAAAAGGCAGTCCGGTGCATCTCTCACTTTTGAGACCTGAAATGCAGTTTTGATTCCTCTTCCTGTTCTTGATGGAATTTGTGCGCTTTTGCCTTATTTGAGCCTCCACCATTCTGAGCTCAGCTGTTACTTTGCACACTCGTTGTGTGTGGGATGTCATTTGGAGAGATGTATGTTGGTGTTTGCGGCAGTTAAACATAATAAAAAATAAAAACAGCATTTTATCAAGCAAAATAAAAAATACATTTTTTGTACAAATTCTGTCACTTTTGGGATCTATCAGTCGAACACGATAAATAAGTTGGTGACCAATGCTTTAATCAAATAACACAACCTTCCCTTCCTTCTGAAATGACTTTTCTTTACTTCTGGTCTCTTTTAGTGCTGGGCTATCAGTGCGTGTCTTATTTCTGCCCTGCATTTTGTGAAAGGCCATAGTTTGAATGAATATACATGTATAATGATTGCATTTATAAAACCAGAGGGTGCCAACTGTGGTGTGGTGTGCAGTAATCGTCCACAACTGCCTCCAGAAAAGAACATAAAGCTGCTGGAATGGCCCAGCCAATCACCTGACTTGAACCAAATAGAAAATATGTACTAAAGATGGAGGGGTCTAGCTGTAGACTTGGTGCAGATGCAATCTGAGCTGCATCCAATGCTTTTTAACACGCTCACCTAACCCCACCTCTAACCCTACCCATCACAGTGACGTCACTAGCTCCATTGAGTGTATTGTGTCTGACATTGCATCTCTGAGTAAAGCAATCTCAGCTTGCATCATAAAGGCTGTATCTTTATCAGATACTGTTGACTTAAGATTGTAGTTGATAGAGACCTACAGAACCTACAGAACCATCACATTTTTTACTCTGTTGAAGTCACAAAAAAATCACAGCTGAGCAATGCATGCGGCTCCATTTTCCCCGAGTCTTGAATCTGTCATTACCCAAAAAAAGCCCTTTTTTACTTCTGTTGTCTCCATTTTGATTGTTTTGTGATGGTGTGCTTTACCTGTGTGATTCTGATTTGACTTTCTTCCTCTTGAACAGGGCAGGCTTGTGTGATTCTGAAGACGTAATTAGGATAAGTCTTTGTGCTGCACTGTGAGCCATCGAATCTACAGTAGATATGCTGCATGATTTCATCCTTGCTTCTCAAGCTCAGGGGCCCAGCCCGATGAAAGCCTTGGCTTACAATGGCTTGACAGTGGGAAAAGCAGCTTATGACACCCTGAAGGTCAAGTCAAGTTGCCTTTCCTTCTGTAGTACTTTATACAATGCAAATTGTGTCAAAGCAACATTATGGATAAGCATGCATCAGTAAAGCCAGGTACAAAGATTCATCACTGTATTAGTATTAGTAATGGTAACAGTAGAATTAAACTGTAATTGCACATTAACTGTAGGGTACATTAAATAATGTGTGACCTAACAGTCTGTAGGGTTTCTTACAAAATTAGTCTATGTTAATCTAGTGAATCTAGTGCAGTATATAATGTCTTATCCACATGACAGTTTGTGTTGTTTAACAACTACTCACATACTTTGAAAATACCATCTTACCAATATGTAATCAGGTTTTTAAGTTTTTCACGACTTGCTGTGGGTCAACCTTGCTAACCACTGAGCCACTTAAAAGCGTCCTTAATAATTTGATGCCTCGTCTTAGAATTTCTGGGTTTTATAAAGTTTTGTGTTGTCTCTTATTGGTTTGACACCCTTGCCCCAAACATTATTGGTTTAGCCAGTGTTGCTGTGTCAAGCTAATTGCTATTTTCAAACAAACACAGAGCTTCAGTGCTTACACTTAAGGGAAAACTTACTGCTTACTTTTTGTTGTCACTGGGAAAGTCAAAAATAATTTTGCATTAAAAAAACACTTTGTTTTATATATCTGAGGTGGTAATAGCAATTTAACACTTATCTAAAAGAGCTAAATAGAACACTGTAACACACTCATATAGGATGGTCAGCATTTCACAAACTGATGTCATAATATATTTCACATGACTGCCAAGGGTGAATGCATGTTCCAAATGGTCTCATTTGTGTAATCTGTTGATGTAAATATGCTATATAGCATAAATGCTAAGCAAAATGGAGCAAAAATGCATATTTGTTTATTTAATGACTAACAATCAAGCAAGTTATTGTTGTGGACAAGGACACTTATTGTGAGACTTAGAACAATGACCTTGTTATCAAGACAACAGTATTTCCCTTTGTTATATTGTGCTGCAGGTTACAACCCCCCTTTCAGCAATATGTAAATTCTGACACTGTTCTTTTAAACCATTACCAGTATTAGAAAGATAACTTCAATAGACCGTCGCATATGAACACCATTTGCAAAATATTTCAAACTCTTGGACCTTTTTGTACCTTGTTGACTTTAGACTGTTATTGAACACAAAAGCAAATGTCCAATAGAAGGGATATGCTGTTCTTTTCCATACAGTGAAAGTGAATTATAAGAAACATCAAGTGTAAAAATGACAGTGCCTTAAAATTACATAATAATAGTCTTAGGGATTTTGTGTTTTATAATTTTCAATGCACTGTTTTAATAGACCTAAGCAGTGAAGATAACCAGATATTTTGCACTGACTTTTTTGCATGCCATGTTCTCTATTCAGTTTAAATAGGTAATAGACTAGCTGAAATATTCTACTATACACACGCACGCATATATATAATTTTTTACAGGCATGTGTGGTTGTCAGAGGGAGAAGAAACTGATACTACTAAGTTTTGACCAATATATTTTGAATGTCATGTGATGAATTAGTCTATAAAAAACTCAAATTTCCTTGTCTTTTTGCCACTGGTTAAATAAATATTAAGATTAAATGTACAACATTTTAAAATGAAGGACATTTGGAACCAAACACTGCAGCGCTTAACCTCCACAAAGACTGGTTGTATATACAGCAGTCCGAGAGACAGATAAATCCTCTGCCTGCATTAACTTCAGATGGAATTAGTTCAAGAACATTTTGTGAACTGGGAGCGAGCCAAGCTTTAGTCCAACAGTCCCATGTTGCAATTAACAGTCAAAAGCTTGAGATTTAAAAATGGAAACACTGGCTGCTCGTACCAAAGCCATAAATAAACATATCAATCAAGAGACAATTTGTTATACAAGCATTTTGAAAGAAAAACACATCGCAATCTTAACATCAGGAACATCACCAAAGTGGGATACACTGGGAAAGATGTGTGTTTAGTTGGCAGGAAAAGCAAAATTCCAGATGCATATGCTGAAGAGCTTCCAGACTCATTCCAGCCATGCATCTGATGTTTGCTCTTGGATTGGGAGCTGGCAGGCTTCCTATTGCATTATATGCTTAGAATTTAACTGAACTGGTTTGATCAAATAATGCACATTTAACGGCTAATGTGTATCTGAAATTACACAACTGCAATTATTCTGACAGTATGGATGTTGCTTAACAATATGACATGTGCCACATGTAGGATACATTTCATCATGTGTGGCCAAGAAGTTCCCGCAATTACATCTTAAAAGTTTTGTTTTGGAAACTAACATCATAATATAAAAAATGTATGAGCCACAGACTGACACTTACCATCAGTTTGTTTCTATTACAGTACAAACATTCGGAATTTACCTCTTGGGCAAATGGGATTTGATCAAATTATTTGTATTCTCATATTTTCCTGGCCTCTAGTTTGTTATTTTATAGCCTATTTAAGAAAACACCTACTTTCAACAAGGTTATGCAACTAGACCTAAGGCTATGGCGTACTGATAAGAATAATGTCAGTGGAACAGTTTTTCTTTTCCTTTGTTCATTGAAACCTTCATTATGGTTCAGAGAAATGGCTTGTCAACATGTTTATAAAGAGATCAAAGTGGTTGTTGTGGCTTAAATTTCACTCTGAGTGTTTGAATTCATAGGGTTCCATGGCCACTGAGATATGTTTCATCCATGATCTTTTAAACCAGGTGCTGGATGACACTCACATGTTTCATCATATCGTTTGGCCGTCTATCAGGAAAGTTGCAATACACCCTAAACCTCAGTGTGGCCTGGGCTCACAATAGAACAACTCTTTCATTCCTGGGGTGTGGTTTGAGAAGTTAGCACATAGCTTACATTGCATAGCAAAGATTAAGCTTTTAGAAATAATGCTGATCACTGCAGAATCTTAAGGACAAATCTTGTGCTATGACAGTGTCATGATTAACGACCTGTTATCAGAGCATCTGAATGGTGTCATGTACCTAAAGAAGTGAAACCGGTAAGGCAATGCCAGCTAGATAAAACTTTTGACCTACTGGACTAAAGCCGAGTTTCCACAACGCAGACGAAAGCTTCTTCCATTTTATCTTTTCTTAGACTTGACCGAAAATCATAGCTCATATTTCAGTATGGAAATCACACTTGATGTCTTTGATCAGGTGGTATCTACTGTATATTAAAGGAAACCATTTTATGTGAATCACAAGAATATGTGTATGACACTCTTTTCTGAAAGCCTGATTTGCAGCTCCCAGTGATCAGGAATTAGGACATGACCTACTGTCGTTTGGCTATTGCCACAATTGTCATCATTCTGTGGTGTCATAAAGATTATTTTACTTCTTCCAGTAGAGGCAGAGCTACAAATCTTAAATTTCAGACATCGATATTCATGATTATTCATTAGGCTGCCTCCAATAGGATACCTACATGAACCAATAAGAGCGAGCAAGCCTTACCAACCGGATGATGTGTGCTTTTATAGCTAAAACATGTCATGGAAATAGATTGCTACTGTAGTAAAGGTCAAATTATTTGACCCTCAGTGGAGGTCTTTTAAAAAAATAGTTTATAGGGCTTTAGGGTTTTCCTCCTGTAGTCTGAAAAGTATATGTGACTATAGATTATGATAGATTATAGGATTATGCTGCACGGGTATATTTTTGGCAATAACCAAAAACACATGGTAAGGGCTGAAATAATTTCATTTCATTCTAAGCCAAAAATCCTTAGAATATCAAATAAAGATCATGTTTCAAGAAAATTTTTTTGTAAATTGCCTTTGATTAATACAAACATTTTTTTTTTTGGTTATCAATGTGCATTGCTAGACACTTCCTTTTGACAATTTTAAAGGCAATTTTCTCAACATTTAGATTTTTATTTTCAATCTTTACATGTTAAATTTTCAAATAGTTTTATCGCAGCCAAATATTGGAGAGGGGTTTGGATGCAGGCCTAGTGCAGATGCAATCTGAGCTGCATGCAATGCTTTTTTTAATGGTTCACCTAACATCACCCCTAACCCTACCCCTCACAGTGACTTCACTAGCCCTATTTAGTGCATTGTGTCTGACACAATCTCAGCTTGCATTTTAAATGCTGCATGCAGATACTATTAAAATATTATTCTATCTTAACAAACCAAACAACAATTCATTCATTCGTTTATTTTCTTTTCGGCTTAGTCCCTTTATTAATCTAGGGTCGCCGCAGCGGAATGAACCGCCAACTAATCCAGCAATTGTTTCACGCAGCGGATGCCCTTTCAGCTGCAACCCATCTCTGGGAAACATCCATACACACTCATTCACATTAATATACAACGGACAATTTTAGCCAACTCAATTCACCTATACCACATGTCTTTGGACTTGTGGAGAAACCGGAGCACCCGGAGGAAACGTGCTACTCACTACGCCACTGTGGTGCCCCCAAACAACAATCAAAAGCTTATTTATTCAGCTTTCATATAAATCTCAATTTCTTGAGAAAAAAAGTGTATAAAGCAAGATTTATCCTGGATAATAAATCAATGTATGTATTATATAACACACTTATGCTGCAATATATGAGTTATTGTGTTAAAATTTGGGGAAATACATATAAATCTTTTTTACAATCCTTATGTAAAATACAGAAATTAGAATGATAGTAATTTGAATGATAGTAATTCGAATGATAGAAAATGTGGGGTATTTGGAGCATACAAATCCTTTATATTTTAAATTGAAGATACTTAAGTTCAGTGATTTGGTTAAATTTAAAGCACACTTTGTGTTAAAAAGCTAGGAATAAATTACTTCCAAAAAATGCATACAACAGTTTTTTGAAGAAAGACAAGGGGGATATAATCTGAGAGAAGGACAACATTTTAGGAGGTTAAAAACAAGGACAACTTTAAAAAGTTTGTGTATGTCTGTATGTGGTGTGAAATTATGAAACAGTCTAGAACAGTCTCAAACAATGTCAGGATATTAATCAATTTAAAGTTGTATAAATATATATTATTAAAGGCAAATGATAATGAAGGTGATTGAAAAAGGATAAAATGAGGAAGGTATGATGCTATAATAATAATTAATAGCTATTTGCAGTACTATGTTTTTTTGTTTGTTTGTTTGTTTACAATGTAATGTTTGTTTACAATGTTTACACCGTTCGTGTATTACACATTACATTGTGTGTGGTAATGGGGTGGGAAAAAATAATAAGCTTGTTCTTCATCCTGCTCCATTTTCGACCATGTTGAAACTTTTTTTTTTTTTTTTTTTTTTTTAAGATATTTTATGTATGGTATTTCTGTTCAAAAATAAATCAAATCAAATCAATTTCAATCATGCATACCAAATTGATATCAAAACCCCTAATTTTGAGTTTGAGTTATTCTGTTTGAGAAGCACCCATACTCAAAGTTTTGTAGCCCACCTTCAACCTAAAAATACTATAGGCTCCACTCTTCCTGCAATGGTAACCATGAAAAACATCAATTTAAACAGTTTTTCTTCCTATATCACTGGATAACCACTGAATAACCATTCTGGAATCATTGACTTTCTTTTGGCTTAGTTCCTTTATTTATCAGGGGTTGCCACAGCGGAATGAACCACCAACTTATCCAGCAAATATTTTACACAGTGGATGCCCTTCCAGCTGCAAACATTCACACACAAAGACTACAGACAATTTAGCAAACCCAATTCACCTACAGCAGACTGTGAGGGAAACCGGAGGAAACCCAACATGCGGAGAACATGCAAACTTCACACAGAAATGACAACTGACCAAGCCTAGACTCGAACCAGGGACCTTCTTGCTTTGAGACTCCACTTTTCTGTAATATTGAAGTAAAATTAATTAATCATTTCAATTAATATTGTTTTTACAGTGTAAGATTTTTGTGCAGTGTTATATTTAGAGCAAATACTACAAGCTAAATAAAAAAGATGATTTTTTTCTAAAAAATATTTAGCTTTATTAATTTGATGCATGGTATAATGATGAAACATACACACAAATGCCTAGATTTATTGTTTACAAATAGAAACTAAGCTAACTAAATAACTAATTATCCTACACACGAGCAAAAGTAATTGTAATGCTGAAAGTGATTAAAGGTTAAGCTACCAATTGACACAACATGCTCCACATACTCTTAGACTTATACCTCTGGTGCAGCTGTGCATATCGTCTTCTTCAGAGTCTCACTGTAAGAGCCAAGTATAACAATAATAACGATTGTGTATTTAAGTTTTGGAAGCCATGCATTGACCTGCCAGTGACCAGCTCTTTCTTGAGAAGCAGAGGAAATTTAATGAAATTGTGGTATGTGTGTTTGGCCTGAACAGTGTGGGCACAGCTCAAAACCAACCCAAAACTGTTCAAAATACTGCTTGGCTCCCAAATTACTACGCAGAGTTGAGAGTCATTTTAAAACAACATTCGTTTCCTTTTTCCTGATATTTTAATGGAAAATTTGCTCTCAAATGCCAGCTCTCATTTTACATTACAACACTTACATTTTGTAATGATACATGAGCTGCCAGTTGCTCATAATGAAGTTAAATAAAGGTTTTTGAGTTAAAGATGCTGTATGTAAGTTTTTGACCTTTTTAAAGCATAAAATACCATAGTATGGGGTTGCCTTTGTGTAAAACTGCGTATTTTATTTACTCAGTCAGGAATGCTCTCAAAGTATGAGTCTGCGACCAAAATGCAACCTCCGGTGGACAATAGCAGCAACCTAAAAGACAAATGTGCTATTTTACAGAATAGTATCTCATATTTAGGACATGCAATTAATGTTAGGGTATTCATCCAATCCAATCAAATCAAATCAATTTTGACTAATTTCAGTTCAGTTCCACTTTTGGTGTTGACTTGCAATGCCTTTCCTGTAGAAGTTGGAGTTGTAGTTGGCCACAGGATGTACAGTAGGTGGATTACTCGAATGAGAGACCATTTGTTATGATCACAGACCATAAGATTTTGTTGAAAATCCTAAAACTAGAGTGGCAGCTACCAGAATGCAGAGATGGTCTTTGATTTCACAGTATGCATACCAATATTAATTCCAGTACAAAATATCTGAATTTGGAAATGCTATTGCTTTATCCTTGCCTGTGAAAAAAAATAAGTTCTGTGCAGTACAGTGCAGTTTACAGACTTTCTTATCTGGAGGAACTTCCTGTTACTTAAAAAAACTGCAAGTGAAACAGAAGATGATGCTGTTTTAAGAAAGGTAAAAAAAAAAAAAAATTCTAGAGGCGGGAACTGTCTATTGAAAATGATTGTTTTCTTTGGGGATATTGTGTAGAAACAGGAAAGATTATTTGCTGAGCGGAGCTTCACGATAGCCACTGGGGCATGGTAAACATGAAATCATTGTGGCCAGAATTTATTTTTTTATTTTTTATTTTTTTGATGGCCCAATCTTGATGTCACCATTGAGAGTGTGATTAGTCAGTGTGACACATGTCAGCAACAGCATAGTATCCTTTGTCCTTTTTCTGTAAATACTTGGAAATGGACCTCAGGTCTTTGGGAGGTAATTCACCTTAATTTTGCGAAAGATGAAGTGAGTATCATGAAGTATCGATATTTATACCTAAAATTGGTCCTCTGTTTTTGACCATTCTAATAGTAATAGCAGTGCACAAGTGAGAAGTGAGAGCACTTGCATACAGTGAGCATACAGTACATGCAAAGCAGTGGGCAGCTATTGCTTCCAACGCACAGAATGATAATTCAACAAATTCTGTCGACACAAAAGACTTATATTAAATATAAAAAAGGGGTAAAATATGTGCCCTTTAAAATAACTTGTCCACTCAATTCATTACAGTTTTTTCATTCTTCAGACAATTTTGCAGTTGACATTATGCATGATTTAATCAAAAGGGTACTTTTTCAGTACTTTGTAAAAGACTGCATTTCATCAGATACACTTTCGGAAAGGATTCAGAGCTTCAGCTATGGGTACAGTTAAAAAAGAACAGACCAAGTGGAATCCAAAATTGATGAAGGCAGCAATGACCTTGGTCTTAATGTTATTCAGTCATGGTGCCTTATGCACAATATGCCCTTGATATTTGGAGATCTAGTTGACAGAGACAATGATTACTGGAGACTGATACTTTTGATTCAGATTGTGAGCATTGTATTCTCACCAGATGTAACACAGGGTATGACTTATTTTTGAAGCATTTAATTTCTGATCATCATAAACTTTTCAAGTCCATATTTTCTGAAAAAAGTCTGAATGTGAATGTTAAATGTGGTGTACCTCAATAAAGTTTTTGCACTCTTTTCTGCAAATGTCTTACCATTGTAATTTTGTAGAAAGAACCAAAACGTAACAAAAGTGCTACTATAAATCAGTATTTTCAACACTCACCAAAACTATATTCAAATTACACTGGTGTTGATCATAAAAGGAGAGTGTTAAAAATTAACACTGTAATTGAGTACTAACACTGGTGTAGTGCAGAAACAACAACAAATAGTGTTGAATAGGTTTAAAATGAACAATAACAAGAGTTGAATTTACACTTAAAGGGTGTGAAAAAGTTACACTATCAAAAGTGTAAAATGTGCACCCTGTAGTGTGGGCACATACAGTATAAACACTTAAAACATAAAAACACCAGCAATTTTGCTGTGAGGATGGGTGAGAACCGACGGTGTACAGCCATTTTCAGATCTCTCCAGAGATGGTCAATAGAATTAAGTTCTGGGCTCTGGCTGGGCCACTCAAGGACATTCACCGAGTTGCGGTGTGCTTTGGGTCATTGCCCTGCAGGAAGATGAAACGTCGCCCCAGTTTGAGGTCAAGAGCACTCTGAAGCAGGTTTTCACTCAGGATGTCTCTGTACATTGCTGCATTCATCTTTCCCTCTATCCTGACTAGTCTTTCAGTTCCTGCTGCTGAAAAACATCCCCACTGCATAATGCTGCCACCACCGTGCTTTACTATAGGGATAGTATTAGCCTGGTGATGACTGGTTTTCTCCAAACATAACGCCTGGCATTCACTCCAAAGAGTTCAATTTTAGGCTCATCAGACCAGAGAATTTTGTTTCTTATGGTCTGAGAGTTCTTCAGATGCCTTTAGGCAAATTCCAGATGGGCTGCTATGCGTCCTTTACTAATGAGTGGTTTCCGTCTGGCCACTTTACCATACAGATCTGATTGGTGGATTGCTGCACAGTTGGTTGTCCGCAACCAATGAAGAATGCTGGCTGACAAAAAGATTCACAGGTGTTTACAGAAGGCAAACATATTTGGTATCTATTATGTTAAACCTGACATTAATGACCTGTATTGTTTGTGGTTGAAATTTGAGAGCTAGGGTGGAGCTTTCTCATACAACTTTTGTTTATTTGTATAGTGTATTTTACAAAAAAATAATAATAATAATAATTCAAATATTCAGTTAGGAGTGGACTGGCCATAGATGAATGGTCAATCATGAATCTGGTCTCCTAAAGATTGAGGGGGATTGTAACGAGACAAAAGTTTGGTCAGATTCAGCAATTCGCCAATAGGCAATCAGTTTTACCTGCTAAGTAAAATTTGTTTATCTGATTGTCTGTGTTTGCAGAGATTGTGAGTGATTAGGGAGTTGTTTTAATCAGAAAATAGACCAGTACTAGAAAAATGTGGAGATAATATAGGTAATATAGAGATGATATTGATAAGGGAAAGCTCAGGAAATGAAGAAGGAAGGGAAATCCCATCTCAGACACTAGGCCAAGACCTTTAGTCCAAAGAAGTGCTAAACATCCAATGTGGGCCCACAGCAAGTATAAATAGACAGGCTGAAGAGGATTTGGGCCTGAGGCTTGGCACAGATTAGGACAGCATTCTGCAGATGCAATTACATGACTATGACAGTGGAGTCACCTGCTGTGATATTAAGGTCGATGCAAAACACGTGACTAGTAAAGCTAAAGTAGGTTCAGGGGAGATCAAGATGACATGAGAGTTCACCCCACAACACTCAGCACAGGACCAAATACAGTAGTTTTATAATAATTTTTTACAGAATTATAGTACTTAAACTGTTATTTGGTGTTTCATTTGAATTTAATACATTTTAAACACACTAAATTGTAACACCCTTACAATTACATAATAGCATACAAGTTTTAGTAAAAAAAATATACAGTCAAGAACACAGCATTTCTTAAATGTGCCTTACAGTTATTGGTCTTGATATGACAGATGGTGGTAATTTCCTTAATTGTCTGAAAACCTTATTGAACTGTAAGTCTAACTTTATTTGCAGACTTTGCAAGACAGTAATCTATTCTAATGTGACTAAAACCCTCTGACAGCAGGTTGCACAGATGAAGTACAAAGGAATGACCCTTTCTTGGTCATTCCACATTGGTGATTTCTATAATACTAAATCTTTACAATATCGCAAACTCATTTAATTCCCCAAGAGGACAGGATTATACAAAGATATCAATGGGCAATCGGTTCAATGCTGGAGCTGAATTTGCTTACCAATGATCTATGTCTAGTTGTCTGCAAACAGTGTCTTGACGTTTAATAGAATTTGTAATTAGTGGCCACTCTGCAATAATTAAACCACTCATCAGCAGAAAGTATCAAATGACTTATGCCCAATTCACGTGGGGCTTCAGTGTCAATGCTTGTCTGAAGTTGTGGCTGACATAATAGTCATAGCAGTGTCAGCCAATGGAATGAGTATCCCCAATCAGGTACTGTCTGAGCTGAGGTATTTGTATGAAATGATCTGGCACTTGAAATTTTCAACTTCTGCAGTGTGCAATGCCGCTGAAGCAGCGCCGAAGGACCCACAATTCAGTTCAGCAATGCTTGACATCCCCCGTTCAAAGTGAATAGGAAGCGTTGACGCTGATGCCCTGTGTGA
Source organism: Danio albolineatus (assembly GCA_903798035.1). NCBI lineage: Eukaryota > Metazoa > Chordata > Actinopteri > Cypriniformes > Danionidae > Danio > Danio albolineatus. The sequence continues at coordinate 1,515,821 of CAIGQQ010005973.1, read as the reverse complement.
ATGGGGCATTAGACTATCATGTGACAAAGGACATACTACTACTACCTGCCTACACCTCATTTGAGCGAAGCATGAGGATTCAAAGTCCTGTCCACAAGATCGCTGTTTGACCATGGTAACAAATGTGAAGAACTTGGTTGTAGGCCTACTGTACAACAATAGGCCTACCTTCACAATTTTCCCTGTGTGCAAATACTACATTTGCTTTGCAGATTTACAGAGAACAACAAACAAATAACCCTGATGGCTTTTTAATCATTGCTGGTGGAAGGGGAAACAATATACTGAACTTTGTTTATACAACAGAGAAAAATGCATACAAGGCTGAACCTGTCCCCACCTTGGTACTTAGATCCTATCTCTGTTCATGCACTGCTCACACTTACTAAACTGGTTCAAAAACAAATCACAGACATTGCTACCTCAGCACTGCAGGACTCGGAAATTCACACAGATCGGAATATGTTCAGACAGGTGGCGACTTACAGCAACCGTACAGACTTAAGAGTACACTAAAACAGTTACTGCTTACCTTAAAAAGTGCATAGATTTCACCAAGACCATCATCACATGAGCCAGCTAGAAGCCACTGATGTCAGCAGACATTTGTGGGCTGCAAAAAAAAATCAGAAACAAGGCTTCAGATGAAGAATTAATACAGCTTTCAAAACAGAAAGAGGCAACCTTTCTTGTGGCATCAGGAAGGCAAAACAACAAATGCAAAAATCTACAAACATTTTAGTGAAAGCTGAAGACAATCTGACCCTGTGGTAATTAATTCTGACCATCTTTGACTACAAATCCTTGCCACGAACATATGCTCTGCTCTGCTTCTCTTAAGTTGATGTAAAGAAGACCTTGCACATGCTAAACCCACTGAGGGCTGCTGGCCCTTATGACATACGTGGATGTGTACTGAGAGACTTTGCTGCTCAGTTGACAGATGTCAAAAAGATATAGAAACACCTTGCTGATGCAGGCACTCTTCCTAAAATCCACCACCTGAATCCAAGTGCCAAAGAAGACACATATGTCTTGTCTGAATGAAAATCATCACATAGCACTAATAATTATGAAGGTTAGTCATGCATCATATCAAGTAACACATCAAATACTGTGGCAACACTATTGTACTTGACTTCGTGTACCTGGGCTACTCTTCCAAATGTCTTAACATTAGTGTGCCAGACTATGTGCACCTTGGCTACTTTACCAACCAGCTCAATTCTAGGGAACAGTTAAACTGCCCACTATGTGTCATTGCAGGCGGATATAAGAAATGAAACCAGCAACCACCTGAGCAAGTATAAATAAAAACTTCATTTCATTGCCATTATATTGAAGATAATATTGGATACATGGTGTTAACATGGATGCTTGTTGGTATCTCTTAAGGGAAATACCAACACATAAATAAACCTGAAGAAGAAAAGGAAACCAACAATACAATGAGGAACTTAAACTCTCATAGTGACTCATTCCATGGTTCGAAGGAACCGAGATGGGTGAAAATGCATCTAGAACCCCGCTTCAAATACACAAACAATGCTCTGCCTACTTGTACAAAAACATAGAAACAGAGCAAACCTCCCCAACCTCATATATTGTCCTGTTCGCAACTGCTCGACAGATGAGGTAGTGTCTTAAGTTTCCATAATATTTAAGACAGTATTCAAGAAAACACCTTCAGGTTACTGACAATACAGAATGTATTTGAAAGACTATGTGTTAGTAAATATTGATGCAACATGCAGTTAGACTGCTAATACATTAGCATAGCTAAAGAAATGTAAACAAGTTACTGAGGTGACAGAAACCAATCAGTTGAAAGCTGAATGGAAAGGAGTTATCAGTCTGCAGTTACCCAATAGAATTCCATGACAGACTCAATCACAATGCTGGATGTGAAAGGCAGCATTTTTACAAATCCATTCTCTCCTAGAAAGGATAAACATTTTTGCTCTGAGACAGGGAAGGGTCATTGTTTAATTGTTGTATAGAGGTTTTTTGTGTCCATTGTGCAGAATTGTTACACCTCTGAAGCTATACAAAGATAAACGAGGAAGTGGATTTGGGAAGTTTTGAACAGCAACAAGAGCAATGACCTTGGTGCTTTCCATTGTTAAGAACTTCAGCTTCAGTTACTGCTCTTCATAGATCTGTGTCTGTGTGTGTCAGGATTGCTCTGCACACACATTCACAATGTCCACCTCCAAGAATCAAGTTTTCTGAATGCTCAAGAAAGATTCTTGGTTTTAAAAGAGGATGGATCAACAGTATTTCTTGTTCAAGAATATAAAGGAATCCCATTCCTTTCCCCCACTGCACAGCCACCCATCTCAGTTAGTAAAAATCCTGAAGGTGCCCATCGTTAAAGGAGAACAATACCATTTTATAAGCTGGCTTAAAGTATTTCAATTTATGATGTTACAATTTGCACTAGATGTCTGTAACTGAAATTAATTAACTCAACACACTTCCTCAGCCCAAGTTGATCTTTACAAAATACTGTATAAGTCTTCACAACCTCCAACTTAATCACCTTCATTATTCAATATATGTACTTTATTTATGGTCAGTTTGATAGTTGCTACACTCTTTAAAAAAAAAAGGTTCTTCGGTGGTTCTTCGGAGGTGCTATTTAGCACTTTTACTGTGTAAAGAACATTTAAAGCACCATAAAGGTTTTTCAGTGGTTCTTTGGGGGGGTTTAAAGTGCTATGTAGCACCACTACTACTAGTAAGCACTTGTTCTTGTAGCTAATTCTCATTACTCTTATGCCGGCTTTATTTGCAGAAAGGGTAAAGTAATATTATGAGCACCTTAAAATATAGGTGCTATATAGCACCATTTGACAAAAGTACTATATAGAACCTATTTTTTAAGGTGCTGTATAGCACCAAAAAAGGTTACCCCCTCGTTACGACCAAAGAACCAGTTTTGATGCTATTTAGCACCTTTTTTTTTAGAGTGTAGTAACCCTTGCCTTTTATGTTGTTAATAAGCTCCATTCATTAAACTGTGTCAATTGTTTAATTTTTGCATCAAATTACAAAACAAAAATTACTTAATGATTTTTTGAGACATCTCTATGGACAGGACATTCAAGAGTTCACACTTACCTGATGATTGATTATAAAGCTTGTTTGGCATGCTGTCCCTGGAGAGAACCCTGAGCTCAAGATCCTCGAGCCCGGGGCTCCCTCCTTTTGCTAGGCGAGAGGGGAGTTTGAGCTCAGGTAGATCTCAAGAACTCCCCTATTGTAGAAGCTAATAAATAGATAGAGATAGAGATTGCTCTTAGGAGATAGCTATTGCTAAGTGCATGTCTATGATGCTGATTTGAATTTGTCAATTGTATTAAGTTGCATGTTTATGGACGTTGGGAGGAAACCGGGGGACCCGGGGGAATTCATGTGAGCATGGGAAGAACTTGTGAACTCCACACAAAAATGTCTGCTGGTTTTGTTAATGACCAGAACCAAAGACGTTCTTGCTTTGATGCAACAGTGCTAACCACTTGGCCACCGTGCCACCTGTTTAGAAAAGGAGGAGTAGGGGTGGAAGGGGGGATTCTTCAAAACAAGGATGTCTGTGGTATGAAACCTAGGGCTCTTAAAGTGGCTCTTATAGTGAATCGTCTGATTGGTGATTAATCAATTGGATAATGCAGGGCAGCTGTAAGCGAACATAAGCATGTGATCCTCTCGAAATTAGTTTATAAATAAACTCCATGTAGTCTTGACAATGATTAAATTATCAGTCTCCACTATTATTTTTTTTTCCTTTTTTGAAAGTAATGATAACATTATAGTGAAGTTTTTCATTTGTTATTTCAAAAATATATAAACATATTGATGGTAATCTCCCATTCAATGTGCTCTAAATTTATCAACCTGCTTCTACTTCTGCTGTTGAGAAATCCAAAATGTGAAAAGGGTCTAAATAGTAGGAGGCTCTACACATTATATTGGCCAGAAAATAAACTCCATCGAATTTATGTATGTATAAGTACAACAATTTTTGATTGTTAATTATTGTCACTGCAAAATGCTGTGCCCCGTTTTAAAAAGAAACAAATTATCTGACAGACACTCACCCTCACCTCAAGTATTTAAGTTAATATATGAGACCACCAAGTGACACTACACATTTTTTTTGCTATTATTTCGATCACTGTGTAAAAAACAAACGTTTTTTTAAATTTCTTGGTTATTTTGTAAAACAGTTCTACAGTCATGTTACAAATAAAAATCATTCAAATGACTACCAATTAAGATTACATTATTTTTATAAAACAAGTATTCGTAGATTGTACTCTTCTCTCTCCCTGTACCGCTTGTCTCTTTAAATATTTTTTTCAGAGTCTAGTTTGTGATTAGGAGAAAGGAAAGCAACCCACAAACTGTTATGTAAAGCCAATCCCAACATGCGCTAGCCACAGCTGGTATGCCTTGCATAAGAGTCATAGAATGTCAAGAGGTGAGAGAGACCAATGCCAATCCAGCGTATACCCAAGCTTTCCCAGGCAGTGATATCTCCTGTGGCTGCCCAGGCTGGATTAGCCCTGATTGATGTTGCTGTCCTGGATTTCTGTTTAGGGCAGAAAGAGATTGCTTAGATTTAGGACTCAGTTCATAAATGTGTGTATGTAATACATGGGTCAAAGTACTACAGTATGTCTGCTGGAAAATGGACTAATCCTCTGTACACCACTTTATGGCTTTAACTTTATGCCTTCAATAGAAAAAAAAATCAATCAAGAGAAAAACCAGGACAAGTTATTGAAATGGTTGTGCTACTTTTGGGAATGGTACTATAGACATATTTAATTTGTAATTATTCAGTGAACTTTTAACCCCACAAAAGCAGAAAGCTGTCTACTGAATACAGTTATAACTTGATCAGAAGCTTAAGATGTGTTTTCATCTGCTGAAACACAACCTACTGGTTGAGACTGAGGGAATGCATTACACATTGTTTTCATTCATATTTTCTTTGCTTTCTGTGGAATTTACTTTTTTTTGTATTTATCAAATGTTATGTTCACAATTACTATAATACACATACATATTGTTATTTGTATATTTTGGCTGTGTGTGTGTGTGTATGTGTCTACAGTAAGTCACCTCTATTATGAAGGAAGCAGAAAGCAAACACATTTATCTATATTAAATTTTGTATTCAACACCACACAAAAGCTGCAGTAACACTCAAGTTTGAGCATGTGAAATTATGTCGTATGGTGCTGCGAAAAGGGGCGGGATCAAACAAGATGATTAGGCATTTGACAAAACGAGCGATTGCTCCATATTTTAAATTTCTGTCCAGAGAGGTTATGTTTTGATCTTTGATTGGTGTCACGGAATCACACGATGCGAATTTACAAGTCAGAGTTCACCAAGCTTAAATTTTCCAACGCAGCGAACTATGAAACTTCTGCCACATTCGTGTGCGTATGAATAAAAGTCCACCCAATCTCCCCTTTTTCCTCTTCTACCAGGGTGAGGTCACGAGAACTACCTGATCTTGGACCCCTTTAAATGGTAATTGACCTGGGATGCATTTCCCAAACAACAACGTACAGTAACTTGCAGCTGAACCATCATAGTACGATGCATCGTCTGGGAAAAAAACGTTGTAGTGACGAGTGTTTCCCAAAATACGTAGTTTCTCTGTTGCAGGTCCATCGTTTCAACCATGTTAGTTATAACGTAACACGCCCATAATCATGCTCTAAACGGGGTGGAGTAACTACTTCTTTAGAGAAGAACCACATAATTTCTTTGTGCAAATTATATAGTTTTACACAAACACGCATTAAAAAAAATCCAATATTAGTTTTGGTAAAAACATGCACTCGTTTTCTATATTAACAGAAATATATGTAAACGGCACATACAAGGCCTATGTTTCCTTTACAAATATTATTGAAAATATTCCATATTCTATTCTAAAACATAAAATCACTTACAAAAGCCAACACGTATTGTAATATCATACATAAATCACATAAATAAATAAATAAATAAATAATGAGGCTATTTATTAAGAAATGAAATTTAATATTTATTATTTATTAGGAAATAAAAAAAAATCCTACTTTAATAATAATAATAATAATAATAAGTAGGATGTCGTTTCTTTATTTTTTATTTTTTGAAAAGTCTACTTTTACAATTTGACACATGTAAACCACTGCAGAAATGTTCTAACCAACAGGACCATGTCATATACAGTAGGCTACATTTCTTAATAAATAACCTACTATAAAATAAAAGCATTAACGTATGCTATGTTTTTTTGTTTTTACAAGCTTTGGAGCAATGACTAAAAAATATACAAGCTTTGGAGATGCAACATGTATTCCACACGGCTGTGTTCAAAATGACATCAGTTTTTCAAAGTGCACTATGAAGGGAGCGCAACTGTAAACCTGAAGATCGCTAAAACTGAACTGTAAAAATACTTTGAAAGCAAATTACACTTAAGAGAGATGACGTTAATGCTTTAAAAAAAAATCATTCCAAGTTTGAATGTTAAAATGTTCTAAATTAATAGGGCAAAGGGGGGATAACTGGAAATAGAACATTGTTTCCAACTACAGCTCCAGAGATTTAGTTGCAAGCGCACTAGTTTGCAACGCAGTTTGCGAATGTTCATTGAAACGATGGATTTGGGTGGATGGATAGTTCAAATCAATGAACTATGTTTGTAACGACGGAACTTGCGACTTTAGTTGGATAACGATGGTTTCCGGAAACGCATCCAGGTTGGAGTTCTGGGCTCAATTATATCTGAACTCAGGAAATGAAATAAAGCTAATATAATAAGCTAAATGAAAAAAAAACTGCATAAAACTGTATACAGAAGTATACAAATCAAAGTTAGACTTTGTACTTATGTCAAACATTCATTTCTTCTTTCATTTTCCATTCGGCTTATTCCCTTTATTAATCTGGGGTCACCACAGCGGAATGAACCGCCAACTTATCCAGCATATGTTTTATGCAGCGGATGCCCTTCCAGCTGCAACCCATTTCTGTGAAACATCCATACATACCCATTCACACTCATACACTACGGAAAATATAGCCTACCCAATTCACCTACTGTATACCACATGTCTTTGGACTTGTGGGGGAAACCGGAGTCCTGCGCGACCATGGAGAGAACATGTAAACTCAACACAGAAATGCCAACTGATCAAACCGAGGCTCAAACCAGCGACCTTCTTGCTGTGAGGTGAACGTGCTACCCACTACGCCACCATGGCACCCTTGTGTCAAACAAATAAATTAAATAAATACTAGTCAACATACAAAGTGAATCATCATCTTTCGTCAAAGTTCAACAAAAACTTTTTTTCTTGCCCAGGACAATTTTGATAAACGTTTTTGATCCACTTCAAATAGTGACTACTTTACTCATTTTTCAATTCTTTATTTCAGTTTCTTTATATTTGTGAAATTACTCTGGAGTTTGCGTTCAAATTACATAGTGAGAATGTCAATGAAATTTACTGTAAATGAATGTCTTCACTTTCCTCTTCTTTCTGACAGTTTTGTGGACAAAAGATGATCCTGTTGTCAGTGTTTGAGAGGTTACAAGCCATGGTGGCCTATTGATTTGATCAAAAGTTATCTTTAAAATATTGAATACATAAACTGTATACTATCTGCATAAGTGGTTGCAGTGTGGTGAGGAGAGGTAATGTGCTAACAAGCACAGACGGGCACTCATCAGGTGCTAATGCACTTACTCTGGTAAGTGGGGTTAAGCACATAGTGTATTATAGTAATACAGTGGATTTGTTGATCTGTGTCCGAAAGTGAATGAGAGAATGACAAGGGTTAGCATTAGGACACGTGGGCCACAGCTGTGCATTTCATCAGCCTCCGCCTGTGCTATTAGTGAAAGAGGCTTTGATACCCTCAACACTAATAAGCTATTGTCAGATGAAGGACACAGAGGTGGAGGGTACAGATCATTTGTTGGCCCACTGAGAACACTCTAACCCCCTAGCATTATGACACCAAAATAGTGTGTTGTTAATTGACAGTTTTTGTTTTAATGGGCCCATCAAACACCATCAGTCATTTTGATGTGTGTTAAAGGGCACCTATGGTGAAAAATCTTTTTAAGCTGTTCGGCATATGTGTAAGTATAGTGTATATACCATCATATTGGGGTGATATAAACACACCCAGTTCTTTTTTTTCTTTTTCAAATTAACAACATAAAAACAGTGTACCAATTGGACCAGTTTTGAGACCGACCGCAACTTGACGTAGGTGTGCGGTCCCCCTGCCCACCGAATTGATTGACAGCTGCATAATAACATGTCTCTGTAGTACACGTAAAATCATATCAACCGGGATTAGAATATCTGTTCAGTTCGCTAGGATCATCAATCATCATCAAAAGTGATCAAGAGTGAGTTTCACAAGTTTAAAACCGCTTTAAAACAGTGCATGTTTGTAATGAACTACAGCGATTTACTTCAGCTTTACTTTATCACCACAGCCGCGTGTCAGGACAATTATAAAAGAAGATGCTTCTGTGTGTGTGTGTGTGTGTGTGTGTGTGTGTGTGTGTGTGTGTGTGT
>CAIGQQ010005973.1:1487494-1507202 GCA_903798035.1 Danio albolineatus | reverse complement strand
GTGTGTGTGTGTGTGTGTGTGTGTGTGTGTGTGTGTGTGTGTGTGTGCGACATTGTGTATGACTCATCGTTGCAACTCCACAACACATCAAACAATCATTGCTTACTGCAATATTTATCACAAACGTTACGTGAGATCTGCTTCCTTTACATCTGTCTGTTGTCTGACGCAGGGGAGGGTGAAGATTTAGGCACACTGACAGGCACGTGGGAACAGTGGGCGGGGAGGACTAGCCTTAAAGACCCAGTACACAAAAACAGCAACAAGCTGTTTAGAGCTGTAATAGACAAACTACTGGAAGCTAAAATAAATAATCTGATGGGTGTTTTGAGCTGAAACTTTACAGACACATTAACTCTCTTAATAAAATGCTGACCATGCAAAAAATTTTTCTTTTGTTGTGGCAGTGAGACAATGGCTAAAAATCTGCTGAAAACCTAAAAGAGAATGATGCTATAAAATTAAATTATTATGATTATTATAATTATAATTATTATTATTACTATTATTATTTTTTAAAAGAATTAATCAAACATATTTTTGTCAAATATACTTTAGGAAAAATGGACATGCTTGTAGAATAAAAAAAGCTGCAAGTAAGATGAATAACATGTATAATAAAGACTATACATATTGTGTGGGAATAACAGATGGTATATCAATAATTAATAACCAATAATTGTTTTGGGGTTTTTTTCACGGTGGCGCAATGAGTAGGATGATAGCCTCACAGCAAGAAGGTTGCTGGTTCGTGCCTCGGCTGGGGCAGTTGGCATTTCTGTGTGGAGTTCTGTGTGCATGTTCTCCACGTGTTCGGGTGGGTTTCCTTAGTGCATGTGTGTGAATGAGTGTGTATGGATGTTTCTCAGTGATGGGTTGCAGCTCAAAGGGTATCCGCTGCATAAAACATATGCTGAATAAGTTGGCGGTTCATTCTGCTGTGGTGACCCCAAATTAATAACGGGAAAAGAAAATGAATGAATGAATGTTTTTTTCTTCTTCATAGTAATGAAGTAATATTTATTCAGATTATTTAAGCAGTAAATTTCTTTGTTTTTCTTATTATTTTTGTTTTGGTTACAACTGGTTGCAAGAATATAGGAGAATATAATCCAATGTTTTATTGTAATGAACAACATGATATTTTAGCTGTTCCTAGCTTTATAATTCTTAATAAACATACAACTTCTCGTTCAACATTTTCATAATTAGATTAACATATAGTTTTTGCATTATTTTGGATCAGGAAACAGTGATAAGACATTAAAGTAACATCACAAAACAGAATCCATAGCTTATTTTACTTGCATTCAGTGCATGATTAACCATTGAAACACATTTTGGTGGCTCTGTGGTTAGCACTGTCACCTTAGTGCAAGAAGGTTGGTAGTTTGAGGCCCGACTGGGCCAGTTGGTATTTCTGTGTGGAGTTTAAATGTTCTCTGTGTTCCTGTGGGTTTCCCCCAGGTGCTCTGGTTACCCCAACAGCCCAAAAACTTGCGTTATACTAAACTACTGCAATTACAATAACTGTAATTACTAACCATAATTTAGTACTGAAATAAATTGATTGTAGTGTATGAGTGTGTGTGAATGTGAGAGTAAATCGGTGTTTCCCAGTACGGGGTTGTGGCTTGAAGGGCATTCGCTGCATAAAACATGTGCTGGAATAGTTGACGGTTCCATTTTGCTGTGGCGACCCCTGATAAATGACTAAGCCTAAAGAAAATGATTTTAATCTAATTATTTTAAAAATATATCTTTTTAGTATTTATTACATGGAAACATTAATTAACAATTAAAAACAGTGTTTTCCTTTCAGGCTGTTACATACAAGTCAGAACACATAGAAACAATAACCATAGTTGTTTAGAAATAGAAAGGAGTTTAAACATATATCAGCCAGAAATTATTTTGCTTGTCAAGACATATGACCCCACATAAAAGTTTTTCATCAGAAATTGTGATGAAGGACAACAGGTGTTGTTAATACATTTAAGCTTAACAGCAAGGAATTACAGCTGTCACCTGCTATACTCCATCTACAATGTTGAAACATTCTCTAAGTAATGACCATGTCCTTTTCCCAGAGCTGGCACACAGCATGGAGACGTGTCTATTGATTCTGTAACCTATCTTCTTGTATATTTTTCCTTGCTTCGACATGTCAGTTCAAGCATCCCGTTAAGCATGTGTGCCCATGTAATCCCCTGGTATGTGTATATTTAAACCAAAGATGTGGACTAAAGATGTGTCTGGATTCTTGATAAGAACAATCTTCTAAATGTTTGCGAGTAGTTTGGACCATTATTTGAAGATCAGCAGGTTTAGAGAGATCTCCTGTGCTAACAGAAGCCCCAGCCTGCAGATGTTCTGTAATTATGGGCTTGTGCTGTAATCAGCTTGAAGAGAAAATGTGCTTTCCTTCTCTTCAGCCTGCTGCTTTCATTATCCCTTTCTAACTTTCAATTGACCAGTGCAAGATAATACAGGATGACCATCACATTTTCTGTCTATTTTGTTACACGGTAATTTAATTCACATTGGGGTCTCACTTTATATTAAGTGTCCTTAACTACTATGTACTTACGTGTAAATATAATTACAATGTACTTACTCTGTTCAAAATGTATTGCAGAACACTTCTGGTGCTCTTGAGGTGGGATATGGGTAAGGTTAGAGACAGGTTTGGTGGTATGGGTAGGTTTAAGGGTGGGTTAAGGTGTAAGGGATGGTCAACAGTGTAATTAAAGATGTAATTACAGAAATTAATTACAGATTTAATTACATGCAAGTATTTAATCAAGCATATGTACAATGTATAAACATGTATTTAAACAATAAGTACAAAGTAACTTCTTATTAGTTACAATGTAAGTACATATTAGTTAAGGCCACTTAATATAAAGTGGGACCCACATGGATTCCTAAATTCAATGTGAAACTTACAGTACTCCCTTAAAGTAATAGTTTACCCCAAAAATATAACTACTTTCATCTTTTCACCCTCCACTCATTTCAAACCTGTTTTTCCTTGTATGGATGTTAAATGTTACTATCAACCACAGTTGTGCAATAACTTTACTTTTTTCTAGTAGAATAGATACCGAACCCTGCGCTGGTCTTTAATGGGCACGCTTACAGTGCATGTAGAAAGTGTTCATAGCGCTTTACTTTTTCTTATGTTACAGCCTTACTCCAAAATGGATTAAACTCATTTATTAATTGTTGCATATTTATTAAAAATAAAAAACTTGAAAAATCACATGTACATAAAGTATACATAGCCTTTGCCGTGAAGCTCTAAATTGACCTCAGGTGCATTCTGTTTCTACTAACCATTCTTGAGATGTTTCAGCAGCTTAATTGGAGTTCACCTGTGGTAAATTCAGTTGATTGGACATGATTTGAAAAAGCATACACCTGTCTATATAAGGTCCCAGGGCTGACAATGCTTGTCAAAGCACAAACCAAGCCTGAAGACAAAGGAATTGTACTGTATGTAGACCTCCAAGACAGGATTGTCTCGAGGCACAAGGCTGGGGAAGGTTATAGAAAAATTTCTGCTGCTCTGTAAGTTCCAATCAGCACAGTGGCCTCCATCATCCGTAAGTGGAAGATGTTTGGAACTACCTGGACTCTTCCTAGAGCTGGCCGACCATCTAAGCTTAGTGATCGGGGGAAGAAGGGCCTTAGTCAGGGAGGTGACCAATAACCCGATGGTTATTCTGTCTGAGCTCCAGCGTTCTTCTGTGGAGAGAGGAGAACCTTACAGAAGGACAACCATCTGTGCAGCAATCCACTAATTAGGCTTGTATGGTAGAGTGTATGGCTGTGAGTGTAAAGGCATTGAGATTTTACTCATTGGCAAAATGTTGCCCCCTTACTGTTGGCCCTGCATGGGCAGCACTTATTTAGCCCCCATGAAGTCAATCGGCCATGACAATCATCATCATACCACTATGATCATCCCCACCAACACCCATATTTATAGTAGTTTGATACCATGCAACACCGATTAACATTGTGGATATACACCCTAATTTCCACCAGTGTCAGCTCCCACAGGATCCAAATTTACATTACACCTCTGCCGCAGCAGTGCCTTCTACTGCAGGAGCCTAATATGCATTACAATACTGCTGCAGCAGTGCCTGCTACTAAAGGAACCACATCAATTACATCACTGCCACAGCGGTCTCCCAGTCCAGCAGAAGTATTATTCATACATTATCCATATTATACAACCGTCTCTGAATCAGTCTCAAGCAATCTCTAAAGTGTTGAGAGGAATAAAGTGGACAGCATGGTAAAACATGTCTCTAGTGTTACAGTCTCCCTCATATGCATGTTTTTCAAGCACACAAGTGCTCCCTATGGTGAAATGAAGAGCGGAGAGACATTATTGACTCCAAGTTCTAAATAGGGAATGACCTTACACAAACAAGGACTAGGAGCATAGTAAAGAGAAGCGAAAAGGAACCAGGGAGCACATGGATATAAACAAAAAGTGACCCATGTGCTCAAATACAAAACAAACGTAGAAACCTGAAACAAAGACAACACAGACATGATAGACAAGGCTGTACCCTGACAGTACACTCAACCCCTCATAGCATACAATTCATGCAAACCAGCCCAGCGAGGTACTAACAGGGAGTAAGCATTGAGTTCCCAGGATTCAAATAGTGTGGGACTGGGAGAAAAAAAACTATTGGGATGTTTTTGGGAGTAGCAGGAACAGAAGCAGACACTGGACTAGGTTCAGGGTTTGAGTCAATACTAAACAGCTAAAGTCTACACACCATGCTTGGGGACTGAAGCCCTCCCCTGAATACATTTAGCTTCTGAAGTTGGCACTGCACTGTGCTCAAAAGCTAAAGTCTTTATTTCACAGTGCTTGGGGAACAGAGTCATCTCTTGAAAACACTCAGGGGCTGAAGTCAACACTGCACTGTGCTTAGGGGCTGATTTCTCAGGAGCAGGAGCAAGCTATAGGACAATCTACTCAAAAGTGGGTACCGGAACAGGTCTTACAGGGACTGACTCAGGATGTTCACTTTCAGGAATCTCACAATTAGTGGCAAGGACAAGAAGTGATACAAAACAGGCAAGTGACTCAGATATAGTCACTGCTGCTGAGTCAAAGAACTGCTTGGGACTGACCTCATCAGCTGTGATAGGGAGAGTAGAGTACATGGTGGTTGCCTCTATGGTCATAACAGGCCATGGCCTCTGGGATGGGCTCAGGGAGAGCCTCAGGCCACTCAGGAACAGCTTATGTAAAATCAGATAAAGCAGGTGACTCGGAGATGTACTCAATGAGCACAACTTGACAATGCAGAACTTTTGTTTTGACAGTTGCCATTGGTGGACACAGCAGGACAAACAGATGGTTGGGAAGGCTAGACTAGACTAGATTTTTCTGGGCACAAGCACTATGAACTTGAGGAACTGCTGACTGCATAGCGTGGGTCTTTCTCTTCCTCTGTTTATAATGGGTTGAGACAGCACACTTCGTCACCACTGTAGTATCTGCAACCAACTCAGGAGAAGTGGCAGGAAATACTGTCCGCTCTGAGACAGGGAAAGACTTTGCAGACTGAAACAAAGAGACAAGGTCAATAGACAAGAAGACAGTGATAGACTTGACTAGCTCAGTAGGCTGAAACACAGAAAAGGGTCAATAAACTATAGGGAGGAAAACATTGTCATCTTGTGGAGAGGTAAGCATGATCGAACACCCAATGAGGGGGGAGAGCATGGTCGGAGCCCGGCGGCTAATCGGCGGGTCAATCAGAAATAACAAATAACACCTGTTTTTCTAGTGATTGGGCCGGAGAGACACCGTTATTAAGGAGGAGAGAGGGAGCAGTTGGCAGAGAGAGGAGAGAGCTGGACGACTGCACATCGTGAACAAGCTCTATGCACATTGAGAAAAATCAGTTTAAATAAAAATCACGTCTACCTTATCGCCGACCCTGTCTTCTTCTTCCCAACCAAAAGAACCTTTCACTACAGTGGTGCCGAAACCCGGGAAGAAGAAGAGACCTCGCTGCTCAAGATGACCACTCCGTCGACCAGTCCGTTTGCGGAAGTGATCCAGGCGCTCGCGGTCCTCCACCGTGAACAGCACCAGGACATTCTGGACATTAAGGCCGAGCAGGAAGAACGCTTCCGTATCTTGATGGAGGCCCAGCGTGAGGACCGTGAGCTCGTCCGGAGTCTGCTGAGCCAGGAGATCCGGCCCGCAGTAACATCAGCCACCCACCCTCCCATCACGCTACACAAAATGGGACCGCTTGATGACCCGGAAGTGTTTCTGGACCTGTTTGAAAAAATGGCACAGGCGTGTGGGAGGCCGCGGGCCGATTGGCCGGTAAGAGTCATCCCGCTGCTGTCGGGCGAAGCCCAGTCCGCCGCACAGCAGCTACCGGCCGAGGATCTCCTGGACTACGCACATCTGAAGCGTGCAATCCTTCAGCGGGCCGGTCGCAACCCAGAGGAACAACGCCAGCGCTTCCGGTCGTTAAAACTGGAAGAAAGCGGCCGGCCCTTCGTATTTGCCCAGCAGCTCCGTGACGCCTGCCGCAGATGGCTGGTGCAGGATGGCCGAACCATCGCCCAGGTCGTAGATGCCGTGGTACTGGAGCAATTCATCGCCCGCCTTCCCTCCCGAACATCGGAGTGGGTCCAGTGCCACCGGCCAGACGATCTGGAAACAGCCATCCAGCTGGCGGAGGATCACCTGGTAGCGAGGTCTAGGGTCGGCGAAGTAACCTCCTCTCTCTCTCTCTCTCCCCCTCTCCCTCCTCTCTCTCTCTCTCCTCCCGCTCCCAGGCCCAGATCGAGGGGACCGCCCATTCCGGCTCCTAGGAGGCGAATCCCGGGCGCGGATTCGCAGCGTAACCCGCCTCGCTGGAACTCCTATCGGGACCGGGAGGGAGAAGCCCGAGCCACAGGCGCTTTCCAGCCGCCGTCAAGTCTCTCTCTGGCCCAATCGGTTGGTCCTGCTGGCCCCGGGGGTGTAGCGGGAAGGTCTGGGCCGGCGTGTTGGCGTTGCGGGGGGGAGGATCACACACTGGAAAACTGCTCCGCCATGGAGGTGGGTGCGTTGATCCGCCTGCCCGACACGCCGGCCGTCGCCCCCGGTCGCGACGGGCTATACCGGATACCAGTGAGTATGAAAGGGGGTACATATCAAGCTCTGGTGGATTCAGGGTGTAACCAGACCTCCATCCACCAGAGCCTGCTTCAAGACCCGGCATTGGATACGAGCCGCACAGTGAGGGTAAGGTGTGTGCACGGGGATGTAGTTCACTACCCGCTAACGGCTATAGATATTCAATTCAGGGGTAAAAAGCATAGTGTAGAGGTAGCGGTTAACCCACACCTCAAACACCCGTTAATTCTGGGAACAAATTGGCCTGGATTTAATAGATTATTGGGGGTCTTATGTGCGGGTGTTTCTTGGAAGAAAAGATCGCTGGATAGGGGGCGGGTCGCTCAGCTGGGGGAATCCCAGGCGATGCCGTCACGCGCTGACTCAGGGGGAGGGCCGGGAATTTTCCGGTGTAAAGACTTCCCTCTGGAGCAGACGCGTGACGACACGCTAAAACATGCACTTGAAAGAGTGCAGGTTATAGATGGGCAAAACCTCCAGCCTGATCGGCCCCTTTCCTATCCATATTTTGCGAGTATTAATGACAGGGTGTATCGAGTGACCCAAGACGCTCAGACAAAGGAAGATACAACCCAATTGTTAGTACCAAAGAGCCGTCGGGAAATGCTTTTTCAGGCGGCTCACTCTAATCCTATGGCCGGACATTTAGGTCAGGCGGCCACATTAAATCGCCTCATGACCCGATTCTTTTGGCCGGGCATTCACGGGGACGTCAGCAGATGGTGCGCTGCGTGCCGTGAATGTCAGCTGGTAAATCCACCGGCCACCCCAAAAGCGCCATTGCGCCCATTACCAAATATGGAGATCCCCTTCGAGAGAATTGGTATGGATCTCATCGGGCCATTAGAGCGATCTGCACGCGGGCACCGGTTTGCTTTAGTCATTGTGGATTATGCAACCCGATACCCGGAAGCAATAGCTCTCCGTAACATCTCCGCAAAGAGCGTTGCGGAAGCTTTGTTTCGCGTCATCTCCCGAGTGGGAATCCCCAAGGAGATTCTCACTGACCAAGGCACCGCGTTCATGTCACGCACACTGCGCGAACTTTATGGATTATTAGGCATTAAATCGATTCGCACTAGCGTCTATCACCCACAAACAGACGGACTGGTGGAACGATTTAACCGCACACTTAAATCAATGATCCGTAAGTTCGTTCACGAGGACGCGAAAAATTGGGATAAGTGGTTAGAGCCCTTGTTATTCGCTGTGCGGGAGGTTCCCCAAGCCTCCACGGGGTTTTCCCCCTTCGAGCTTCTTTACGGCAGACAGCCCCGAGGGGTTTTGGATGTCGTTAGAGAGGCTTGGGAGGACGAGCCTTCAAAAAGTAAAAACGAAATTCAGTATATTCTGGACCTTAGAGCAAAACTCCACACACTGGGGCGGCTCTCTACGGAGCATTTGCTTAAGGCCCAGGATGATCAACGCCGGCGTTATGATAGGGGCACTAAACTACGCAAATTTTCACAGGGAGATAAAGTACTTGTACTGCTACCCACTTCTAGCTCTAAATTACTCGCCAAGTGGCAAGGGCCGTTTGTGGTCACACGACGAGTTAACGATCTCGATTATGAGGTGGTACGTTCGGACAGGGCTGGTTCACGTCAGATATACCACATTAATCTGCTGAAGCAGTGGAGGGAGCCGGAGGAGGTGATGCTGGCTACGCTTTTTACAAATGAGGATGACCTGGGGCCAGAGAGCACTGGCCGACAGCGGCCGGGCGCTCTGGTCTCCGGGGGGGATCATCTCTCAGCTAGCCAGCTCATCGATATCCGGCACCTCCAACGTGAGTACTCTGATGTGTTCTCACCCCTGCCCGGTCGTACTAATTTGATTCAGCACCATATCGAGACCGAACCGGGGGTGGTCGTTAGGACCCGGCCGTATCGCCTACCTGAACACAAGAAAAAAGTGATTCAGGAAGAATTAGGTAATATGCTGAAGTTGGGTGTAGTAGAAGAGTCACACAGTGACTGGGCCAGCCCGATAGTCTTAGTTCCTAAGACAGACGGCTCCGTCCGGTTCTGTGTAGACTATCGTAAAGTCAACGCTGTGTCGAAATTCGACGCATATCCAATGCCGCGTATTGACGAGTTGCTCGACCGGTTAGGCGCTGCTCGATATTATTCGACATTGGATTTAACGAAGGGTTATTGGCAGATCCCCTTGTCTCCGGTATCTCGCGAAAAAACAGCCTTCACGACGCCGTTTGGATTACACCAATTTGTGACGCTTCCGTTCGGGCTGTTCGGGGCACCGGCTACGTTTCAGCGGCTGATGGACAAAATACTTGGGGAGGGTGGGGAGGTAAGCATGATCGAACACCCAATGAGGGGGGAGAGCATGGTCGGAGCCCGGCGGCTAATCGGCGGGTCAATCAGAAATAACAAATAACACCTGTTTTTCTAGTGATTGGGCCGGAGAGACACCGTTATTAAGGAGGAGAGAGGGAGCAGTTGGCAGAGAGAGGAGAGAGCTGGACGACTGCACATCGTGAACAAGCTCTATGCACATTGAGAAAAATCAGTTTAAATAAAAATCATGTCTACCTTATCGCCGACCCTGTCTTCTTCTTCCCAACCAAAAGAACCTTTCACTACACATCTCTTTTATCACTAGAGGATATTCAAGGAAGATGGTAGTTGAGTCTGGAACCTCTAAGTTTACTTGTCCAAGATCAAACAGGGCGATGACTGTGATAGGCTTGACAGACTCAGGGGGAACTTGTCTGAATGCAGCAAACATAGAGATATTGGGGCCAGACAGGGATGCAGCTGAACAGCTTGCTTTATTCTAGCCCATGGTTTAAGAGTCGTATACAGAGATGGGTCTACTAACACTAGGCTATGGAAGAGGTAGGCGTTGGAAGAGGCAGTACAGAGCATTTGGTTGGGCTCAAATCCAGCCCAAACACGAAACTAAAGACTCAACATTACTTTTAAGGGACTGTTTCATTCATTCATTCATTCATTTTCCTTTGGCTTAGTCCCTTATTTATCAGAAGTCGCTAGAGCAGAATGAACTGCCAACTATTCCGGCATGTTTTACATAGTGGATGCCCTTCCAGCCGCAATTCAGTACAGCGAAAGGCACTGTTTCATATGGATTTATTAATCATTAACTCGAAGTGGCATAGTTTATCAAACATGCAAACCCCTTGCTGCACTTCAGCTGGCACCTTCAGCAAGCCTCCTAAAACATGCAGCACGATGACTTTTATGAAAATTTATGTATCTGTTCAGCAAAACAAAAGCATCTCAAACTAAATAATACAAAAATATAACTAAAGCAGGCGCCACGGTGGCGTAGTGAGTAGCACGTTCGCCTCACAGCAAGAAGGTCGCTGGTTCGAGCCCCAGCTGGGTCAGTTGGCATTTCTGTGTGGAGTTTGCATGTTCTTCCCAGTGGTTGCGTGGGTTTCCTCCGGGTGCTCTGGTTTCCCCCACAAGTCCAAAGACATGTGGTATAGGTGAATTGGGTAGGCCAAATTGTCCGTAGTGTATGAGTGTGAATGTGTGTGTATGAATGTTTCCCAGAGATGGGTTGTGGCTGTTAGGGCATCCGCTGCGTAAAAAAATATGCTGGATAAGTTGGCGGTTGATTTCGCTGTGGTGACCCTGGATTAATAAAGGGACTAAGCCGAAAAGAAAATGAATGAATGAATGAATAATTAAAGCAATCTTTTTTTTTATCTATAAATAATCTAGATTTACAGATTTATATAAACTTTTATTGTCACATCCCCGGCTCGTTCCTGCTCACCCAATGAGCATTCTCCTTCACAAACCACCTTCATCCATCACCATTCATTCCCCATCACCAAAGGAAACTATTGTATAAAGACCCACCTTCTCCTATTGAAAATGGACAGTTGTCCTCATGGACATTCCTTATGAATCTGTGAGTCCTTCATACTGATCAAGGGAAGTGATCTACTAGATGAACTGTGTGTCTATGTACTCACCTGCTGATGTTCCAGTGAGCGAACTACATGCAAGACCCATAACAACTGATGTTGACACTTACAGTGCCGTTTAAGAAGATCGCCACAGCACTTCTATCATCCCTCTGATTCCCCACTTGATTAGTGGCTTTGTTTTGAATAAAACTGTAAAAAGAGAACCATCTCTGTCTTCCTTGTCTACCAGCGTGACATTTATATAAACAAGCTTTAAAAATGTTTGACAACCAAAAAGATATCAAGATTTCTTTTTTTTGTTTGTTTTTTGATTTCATAAAAAACTAAGTAATTAACATGCACCCTCACCATTGAAGGATTTTGTTTCTCTCCGTACTGACAACATAAGACAAGTTAGAGACTGAACGTTGTAAATAATTTTAGAACTAATTTAACCGCTTTCCTTTTTCCTAACATTAGACAGATTCCTACTTTAGCACAGTTCTAGTTCCAATTGAAATACTGGTTAAAAATGCATTAGGTGTGTGACTATAACAACATGATGAAATTTATTTTATGATTCTTTCAGTTTCTTTTCGGCTTAGTCCCTTTATTACTCTGGAATCGCCACAGCAGAATGAACTGCTAACTTATCTAGCATATGTTTTCCGCAGCAGATGCCCTTTCAGCCGCAACAAATCTTTGAGAAACATCCATACACACTCATTCACACACATACACTATGGACAAATAAGCTTACCTAATTCACCTATACATGTCTTTGGACTTGTGGGGGAAACCGGAGCACCCGGAGGAAACCCACGCGACCACAGGGAGAACATGCAAACTCCACACAGAAATGCCAACTAACCCAGCCGGGACTTGAACTAGCGACCTTCTTGCTGTGAGGCGATTGTGCTACCCACTACGTTCCATGGCACCCTTATTTTATGATATTGTTGATAATTTTCTTATGTGATCTGTATTTGTTTTATCCTGCCCAGGACCTGCAGATGCAATATAGCCATGTAGCTAATTCTGGGTCAGTTCTTAGACGGTCTATTGTCCCTGTAAACAATGAATTTAAAAATCTAAATAAACTATAAAAAAAAAAAATCTTGAAAAATATATTGTACAGATGCTTTAAGTAGTTCGCTTCTAGTTTCACATTTTTTAAGCCTTCAATCATTGTCCCATTAAAAAAATACATTAAAGTTTCTTGTTTTAATAGAAAAACATGCAAAATGTTTTGCACACATACTTATACACACATACGCACATAATTATATGAATGAAAATAACCTCCCGAAAGTTTTGTTTGCACCGCAACCATGTTGCATTCTTGATGCATAACTTGCATACTTTATGCAACCTTCTAAGTCAATCATGTTAATAGCCCTATCTAAATATAAAACTAATCCAGTCTTCCAGTGAAACTATGAGAGCTGCTCATAAACACTACAGTATCAAATTGCAGTGTATGCCAATTCTTTTCACCAGGGTTTTTCCAGGTCTTAAACTCCTCATGAGAAGCAGTGTGAACTGTGACCCAGAGGCCAACACTTCAGCTCAGTTGCACAGCTGGAAAAGGCCTTGCTCCTCGACAACTCAGGTTTCTCTGAGACGCCAAGAGATATGAATGCTCAGATTAGCTGATCCATTCAAAACTGAATATGCTTTTGAAAATTTAGCCTGCAATTTCCATGGTCATTCCCGTTTTTTTTTTTTTGTTGTTGTTTTTTTTTTGAGTGTGTTATTTTTTACAGCCATGAAATTCTTGAATGATTTGTATAAATTATTTTTTTCTTCTTCACAAAAATAGGACAATTGCATATCAGGTTACAAATAAAGCATGCATAAGCATGCAGAATTTGAATCAAATTTATTTGTTCTAATGTCTGTTATAATGCTAATTTTTGTATAATGTCTATTTAAATATGAATGCGCATATGTGGTTTGAATGCAACAGCTAGGCTTTTGCACCAGGTTGAAACAGTAAATCATTCTAGGAAATAGCCAGCAGACCCATTTCACTGAGAATGTATTCCCCTCATTTGTCTAGCTTCATGCACGCTCTGAGCAAAATCCACAACTGAAGCATTAACCCATGTTTTATCATTTTTACAGTATGCTTGCAAACATTTATGTAAATAACACAGTATATTGCTTATTACTGAACTTATGAAAACATCACCTGCATCCAAAAGTTCTGCAATGCTGCCTTTTGAGGCAGGATGGCATTAAAAAGAACATCTGAACCCAAATTCTGCTTCACTTCCTTTCTCTGCAGGTACCATCTTCTGATCAGATTTTGAAGGTAGCACAGATGTGCCCTTCATTGTCTTTTATAACCCACAATCCTGTAAATGCATTTATGACAGTTGAGCTAAAAATAAATATAGCATCTAGAAGCATAAATCACTATCAATCAATAGCAATTTAATAATTATTAATAAAGTAACTATTTTAATATACTATTTTTGTACATTACAGTTTTTTTCAAACTGCTTACACAAAATCTTTTCATGTCACACAAATTCTGAAACCTCACACTACAAAATGCAGAGCTACACTTCAAATTTGCAAAACCATTATCCAATAACTAATACTATATTAGCTTAAAACTTATATTTTCTGTTTGTTTGTTTTTTCAGTGATGTTTGCAGTGTACCTGTTACTCCATTCAGCAGATTATTGTCACTGTAGAACATTGTATTGAAATGTAGTTGAAAAAGTCTCGGTCACACTTTATTTTGATGGTCCGTTTGTTGAATTTAAGTTACATTGCAACTAATTCCAATTACATTATATGTAGACTGTGTGTAAGCAGTTGGAAAAAAACTATATATATATATATATATATAGTTTTATATATATATATATATATATATATATATATATATATATATATATAACTATAACTATAAAAACTATATAAGTTTTCAGACCCTTTGCTGTGATGCTCATATATTTAACTCAGGTGCTGTCCATTTCTATGCAGTTCTATGCCTTCATTTGAGACCAGCTGTGTTTCATTATACTGATTGAACTAAATTAGGAAAGCCACTCACCTGTCTATACAAGACCCTACAGCTCACAATGCATGTCAGAGCAAATGAGAATCATGAGTTTAAAGGAACTGCCTGAAGAGCTTAGAAACAGAATTGTGGCAAGGCACAGATCTGGCCATGGTTACAAAAAAAAAAAAAATCTGCTGCATTTACAGTTTTTCTAATTGCTTACACATGTTTTCAAAACGGGGTTACCTTTTTCAAAGCTCCACACACAATTCACAAAACTGCACATGCAAAATGCCTCACATGTCTTTCATAATAGTAAATGTTTGGATATAGCATGTCAACACCGTTGTTCTAAATCTAAAGCTTGTGCTCTTTCATAGGTGTATATCTACAGTTCAATAAAATGTTCTACAGTGACAGCAATCTGCTGAGAGAAGTAACAGGAAGACCGTAAACACCAATCACATGAAGAAACAGAAAATATTTATTGGGCCAAACATTACTGTTGTATATAGTAACATACAACAAAACCTTAAATATACTGTATGTAAAAATTTGGAAAAAAAAATGTGTCCATCAGGCCAAACTGAGCTATCGGTGGAGAAGAGTCTTGGTGAGAGAGGTAAAGAGAAACCTAAAGATCACTATGGCTGAGTTCCAGAAATGCAGTCGTGAGATTGGAGAAAGTAAGGTGCTAAAGAGAGCAGGGGGTGTATTACGGACAAAAGTGAAGATCGTGGAGTGGATCGTGGATGAAAAATTAAACTGGGGCTTAGATTGTGGACAAAAGTAAAGACCGCGGGGCAAGTTACAAACTAAAGTGAAGACTCTGGGTTGGATCGTGGAAGAAAGTGAAGACTGATTATGGATGAAAGTGAAGATTGGGGGTTGGATCATGAACACAAGTCAAGGGCCAATTATAGCCTGTGATGTAAATGAGAATCTCGTCCCAAACTCATCCCAGACACGAGGATTTTGAGGTGGAATAATTTGTTGATTTGTACAGTACATGAATAAATGTGCCAGAATATGTACATTAGTTACACCTTTTTGTGTTCATCACATGAAAAGTTTTTTTAAAGGAAAATCACAAGCAACAAATTTGACAGTTTTGGAAATATTGTTTTTCATTTATTGCACCAGTGTGCAAAACTGTGTTGTAGTGTGCGTGTGTGTGATGTCTGAGGGCAAGTTTGTTTTTTTCAGCTAGAGTGAATGATTTTGAGAGTAAAGCCTCATTTTGAAATAGGATGTTTGGTAAATTGGGTGAGACGATTGGGTTTTTTATCATTCATTTTCTTTTTGGCTTAGTTCCTTTATTAATCTGGGGTCACCACAGTGGAATGAACCGCCAACTTGCATATGTTTTACGCAGCGGTTGTCCTTCCAGCTGCAACCCATCTCTGGGAAACACCCATACACACTCATTCCCTATGGACAATTTAGCCTACCCAATTCACCTATAGCACATGTCTTTGGACTTGTGGGGGAAAACGGGGCACCCGGAGGAAACCCAAATGACCACAGGGAGAACATGCAAATTCCACACAGAAATGCCAACTGACCCAGCTGAGGCTCGAAGCAGCGACCGTCTTGCTGTGAGGCGATGGTGCTACCAACTATGCCACCGTGGCACCCTTGGATTTGTTTACTGTTTTGAAAATATGAGGCATAGTTTAAAAAAATATGTGTTTAAGCAATCGAGAAAAACTGTAATATAGAATTTGTATTCTGGCCTGATGTAAATGAATGTAGATTTTTTTTCCTATAATATTTACTTCATCACAACCACTTTATATTAACCAGTGTACTCAGTGCTTACCCAAGTCAGTGGACTTTGTCTAGAAATAAAATTTAAAAAACAAAAGGTTTTGACCTGTTAAAATTGTTGAGAGAAATCTGTAATCTATCAGAAGAACAGACAAGCAGCGATGAGTGTAATGTTCAGACATAGGTGGATTCGGGCTGATGGCTATCATATTGTGTGAAACTCAGCAGATGGTCTTTTAATAATACATTTGCTGGATGTTCCCTTGCCCAAGCTGATAGGTTTCATCGTACAATGGGGTCACTCAGGGTTCAGCAACCCCCCTCACACTTCCAAACCCACCCAACCAGCTGAAATAGAATAGTGAAGCTGAAATCTAGAATAGATTGGTCATTAACCCTTTCAAAGCCGTGAAGGTAAAGGGAGTGAATAATCCCGCACAGTTGAGCCAAACACTTAAGGTTCTTTCCTCTCAATGCTAATGCAAATCCTGTCTAGGGGCGCAGACAGGGCCACTGAGCCACTTAAGGGGCTTTCCCAACATCAAAGGTTATACAGTTATATAGTTATCTCATTCCTATGTCATGCGATTTAAAACACAATTAAACAGAATGAAGGACATTAGATATAAAAGTTTATTTACAAAGTAATACAAAATTATTGAAATTAATTAGTAGACAAATATAAATTTAAATCATATAATATAAAGTACTCCCTTTAAAAAAAGAAAGAAAGAAAAAAGAAACATTCTATTTTAAGGTGTTCTTCTTACACATATTCTATGTACTTATTATCCATCCATTATCTGCCATTTATCCAGTAACGGGTTGCAGGGGCAGCTCTCTTAGGGTAGAACCCCAGATTACCCTCTTTCCAGACTCTTTCTCCAGTTCCTAGATTCTAAAATGCTTCCAATAAACCAGCATTTCTCAGGGCGCACTAACACTATGCAATCCGAACCGTGTCAAGGCATGTTTCCTGGTTCATTTGAGTGCTCTTAATTGGGCTCAGACGCGATTCCGTTGGCCAGTCCTGGCCCGGTTGGAAGAGATGTGCCAGAGCGCGGTATGCTTGTAGTGTGAGTGCAAAGTGTGCCTAAGCCCGAAACTGAAGACGCAACATCACTGTAAGGGACTGTTTCATGTAACGTGATGGAGTGACACTGACAACGGCAGTGAGGATCCAAACACAGGTTATTGGTGAAGTCTGGTAAGCAGTGGTCAACACAGGTGCAAACAGATGTATACAAGCAATCCAGAATCGTAGTCAATAGGCAGGCAGATGGTCAGAGGCAGGCAGCAGACAGGGATATACAAATGAACAGCGCAGGATCAAAACACGGCAAGACTGGAACAAAGGAAACACATTGGACATTTTGGAAACATATTTTAAACAATACTCAGCAATGACTGTATGCGAGTGTGCTGCTTATAAAGTGTGTGTAATCAGTCTAGAAGCAGCTTAAGCTGTGAGAGTCTAATCAGATGGTGACTTGGAGCAGGTGTTTGTGTGCGTTGCATGACTGGATCTGTAGTCTGTTTACAATCAGATTTGTAGTTCATGAGATGAGTGTGTGTGTGTGTTAACCAGCAATTTCTGGCTGGTGATCGTGATAGTTTCATATGGATTTATTAATCATTCTTACCGTTCAATGAACGACAACTGCCATAGTTTATTACAGTATCAAACCCCTCGCTGCACGACAGCTGCACCTTCAGCAAACCTCCTAATATCTGCAGCATGAGGACTTTATGATCATTTATGAGCGTCAAGGGTGATTGATCTATTTGGCGAATTATTTGACTGCGTGTCACTGCATATCAAACAAATAAAATTATATAAATAAAGAAATATCCACTGTGCTGAGCGAGAGTACTTCTCTGCTGCTAAACTGAACAGCACATCATCAATGATGTAAGCGTGCTCTGGCTCGGTTAGTAAACATTACTTTATACTCCATTTGGTCAACCTTTCACCTGTTTGTGCACTCAACTTTACATTTATAAATATCTTTACAGTCTTTAAAATCAATTTAATGTGCTCTTAGTAAATAAAATTGTTCATTTTTATTATTTTCTATTTATCCTTTTTATTCATTGTTTTTATTATTTTACTTTGATTATTCGGTAACACTACAATAACAGTACATGAATAATGATGTATTAATATGTAAACTAAACAATACTTTATTATAAACTAATGCTTAGTTTATGCATGCACTAATCATGAACTAACTTCAAATATAGCGAGTTCCTGAGTTCATGTGTGAATAACAGCTGCCTTAATTACTTGTTAGTACGGGATTGTTTGTTCATTAATTATTAATTACCACATTACTTTATGCTTTCATTTAACCATCATGAACTCATGAACTGTTTATGTATAATTATTTTGTGACTACTTGGAGGGGGACATCACCATTAACTCATCCTTAACGGTCACACTTTATTTTGATGGTCCGTTTGTTGAATTTAAGTTACATTGCAACTAATTCTCATTAGATTATAAGTAGACTGTTAGGGTGGGGTTAGGGTTGGGTTGACATGTACTTGCAAAGTTTCTTATAGTCAGTTAAATGTCTGTTGAATGTCAGTATCTACAGATATTAAGTAGACAGTCTACTAATACTCAAATGGACCATCGAAATAAAGTGTTACCTCCTTAACTACTCATCAAATCCTGTGTTTAAACTGCTGATGCTGATGCTGACAGAATACTTTACTATTGTTATTCAGTGTAAACAAGCACTAAATGTATGTGCATATGGATTATTCTTATGATTTAGTTTATTTCATATTGATGACTTTAGTGAGTATGATGTATGTCAAAACACATTACTCTTGGTCATGTAGAAAATGTAATTGACACTCTAAAGTCAAACCGTTTCCTCTTTGCAGTTGGCTGGGTATGGCAGAATAAAATGATTATTTTTTTCACTATGGTCTCTTCCTTTCACACTACCATTCTTCATCTCATTTTTTTTTTGTAAGAACCTCAAGGCTTAGTTACCATAAACATTTCAGTCTCCCTTTAAATTCTGTGCCAAAGCATTAAAGTGAAGTCTAAATCTTCCAGCTCAGGGTTTGTGTGTGGTCTTCAGCATCAGCCGACCATCTGTGTACACGTCTCTGGAGAGTGAGGTCAGAGAGTGGAAGCAGGTTTACAGGTAAATAGATGAGCTGTGTTAATTCTCATCTAACCTCTCCTTTGCCTTATCCTCTGCTTTATCCATGTAAAGACACCATATGTATGAAATCAGCTAGTCGTGCTAAGTCGTTCTGACCTGCTAAGTCAAGATCTGCTGTAAGTCAAAGTAACAAAAGTTTAAAACGGCACTTGTCATTATAGCTTAGTAAAGACAAGCTTTATAAGCACTGGTTGATCTAGGGATGGGGCCTGAGGGGTACTGGCCCCAGTTGAAATCTGGCTGGCCCCTGTAGTGCCCCTGTCCTCTTCTCAGTCATTGCTGATTTATATCAAAGCTTGGACATAAGCATAGCTGTATCATTGAGCGCTCTCGTCCTTGCGTTTGTTGTTTGTTCGTGACATGCCGTTTTGTTCTCAGCACTTCAGTCAAGTTGGTTTCTGTTTCCATTGCCGCTGGGATTGGATTCATCCATCGTGTGTTTGTATTTTGCGTTAAGTCTAGTCTTGTGTTGATGTGGTGTTCAGCACTCGGTTCATGTTTATATGTGCTGCGTGCTTTAGTGTTGTGTTTCATGCAGGGGCATAGCGGACATTTTAAAAGTGGGGGTGGGGGGGCAGCTGATTGATATCCAAACGTATATGTTCATATAACTATTAATCAGCTTTTTCTAAATGGTCTGTCTCTAAAA
>CAIGQQ010005973.1:1462823-1487094 GCA_903798035.1 Danio albolineatus | reverse complement strand
TGTGAGTGGGTAGGGCGGTGATGGTCCATTTTGATAGATATCTATCATGGATAAACGTTTAAAATATTTATTAGGTTGCACACATTTGTATCATTAAGGTTGTCAACTAGTTCTAATCTCCCAAATATGATTGAAGTATAACTTAGCATTCAGTATATTTAAAATCTTTCAGAAAACCGAAACAAAAGGCCAGGTAACTGGGGGAGTGTCATATTTTTTTTAATTATATGACATGCACAGGACACATGCAGGAATGCAGACCACATGCTTATGTAAAGACCTCTCCATGTTATGTACATATATTTGCTGCTATTTATACCTTTACTCCAGTATGTTTACTGCACTCTTATGTTAGTTGAAAGATGCATGCAGTACAGTCTAAAAACTCTACAAAGTTCTATCAAGCAATAATTAAATGTTTATATGTAGCTTTTTTTAATTTTTGTATGCATTAAGTAATCCAATTTATATACGAGTAGCTTCTATTCAACTTTTAAATCAACTTTAGACCAAAAGCTGTTTGGATAACACACAATTTAAACACAGAAAGCACACATTTTCACTGTATAGCTGTATTTTCATAAAATGATATGCTGAGGAAAATGAGCTTAAAGAAGTGATTGTGTTAACTAGGTCAAATGATCTAGGTCAAACTATCAATACAGGCCATAGAAAATGAGCATTTTTATATTTTGAAACTGATGTATATCTTATGATCTTATGTATATATCTTATGATCTTATGTATATATCTTTTTTTATACAGAACGCTAAGATACTTTCATAAAATATGTTTACATATAGTTCACAAGACAAAAAAACATAATAAAATAACCCCCTGCAAAGATTTTTCAACTGTGTGGTTAACTTGTGATCTAAGAGTGTTTTTCTGTTTTGTGATGGTCTTTCAGTCTCTTGTTTGTTCTGAACAAACTGCTGCAGTTTTTTAGAAAAACTATTTCCATCAGTGACTGTATGATTGTGTGACCCTACGCAAAAAAAAAAAAAAAAAAAAAAAAAACAGAGGGACCCAAGTGCAAATGACAGAAATTTATTGAATATAACAAATGAATGGCCAAAAGCTGTAGACAAAGAGCAGAACTGGTCTTGTAGACAGATGGAATCAGAAAGTCCAGATAGGATATACAAGAGTCCTATTGAGACACAGACAGCAAAGTAAACAAACAAACAAACTGACAAGGAAACACAGAATGTTAAAATATAGGTGTGATAATGTGCAACAGCTAAAGCTCACAGATTAATAAGTGGAGAGGGTGGATTAATGGCCACATGAAAAATAAGTTTTAGTTTTAAAATATGAAACATGGGATGAATGCCCCTGTAAGGTGGAGAAAGTTTAAGACAGGCTGCCACCAGACTAAGGATTTTAGTGACAATAAATGGGCCAATAAATTTGGGAGACTGTTTATTACACCAGTGCTGAGAAGATGTTCTTAGATGTAAGACCGACAACATAAACGGGAGACTTAGACTGGTGGTGATCGGCTTTAGCCTTTGTGCGGGCACTCACCTGGAGAAGGGTCTGTTTGGCCCTGCTCCTAGTGCATCGACACCTCTAGACAAATACGTGGACAGAGGGAACCATGACTTCAGATTCCAGTCTGGGAATAACAAGTGGCTGGTACACTAAGCTACACTCAAACAGTGATAGGCCAATAGCAGACGCTGGCAATGAGTTATGTGTATTCTTCACCCATGAGAGCTGCTAGCTCCAGCAGGATGGATTCTGAGAAACCAAACAACGCACCATGCGTTCAGGACCTTAGTTGGCTCACCCTGTTTGACTGTTACTCTGAGAATGGAAACCAGATGAAAGACTGACAGTTGCCCCCATTAAATTGCAAAATTCTCTCTAAAATTTAGAGAAAATTGATGTCCCCTGTCAGAAATCAGGTTCATTGGGATGTCATGAATAGGAAAAATTGTGATCAATGACAGCAACTGCTGTCTCTCTGGCATATATTGAGGGATAATTCAGATAATTCAGGGATAAATTGAGTGGGCTTTGAAATCCGGTCCACTACAGTCAAAATAGCCATATTGCCACGAGATGGTGGGAGACCTGTGATGAAATCTAGTAAGATTTGGGACCAATTGTTTTAAGGAACTGACAACAGCTAAAGGAGCCCAACAGGAGGGCGATTGGAAGTTTTAGAAATGGGCAGGAATGCTTCCCCTTCCAAGGCAATTTGAACCTTTAACTGGATCTCCCATATAACTTCAGAAGTACAATTTCTCTGCACTACAATAGACTCGAGAGACAATATATGCTCAGAAAAATCTAAAACATGAGATAGCATGTCATGTTTAATGTTTTTGGCACCTGCTCGATAGGAAATGGTGAAATCAAAATGTCCAAAAAAATAACCCCACCATGCCTGCCTAAAGTTTAAACATTTTGTGGACTTTTTGTCATCACTCCAGTTGATGAAGGGGACCCCCGACGCCTCTAACCAATGATGTCACTCCTCCAATGCAAGCTTTAAGTTTCAGCTTTCAATTTTACTTTCAGCAGCGAATAAACTATGAGAGAAATGTGCAGTCTGATGCGTCTTGGTGTCTGAGATAGCATAGCTTGAATCCAATGTAGGGCTTTGAGTATCCAGAGGCCAATTCACCATAGTTCTTGACTGACACAATATGCCCTAAAAAGGTACTGACTGTGAAAGAGAAATGCATTTATCTGCCTTGACTAAGCCCGTTTTCTAACAGCCTCAAAAGCGCTTGTCTGTCATGTTGCGCATGTTCCTGGAGAGAACAGTAAAATATCAATATATCTTCCAGATAGGCATTGATAAATTGATCTTTCATATCTCTCAACACATCATTAGCAAGTGCCAGGAAGACTGTGGGGGCATTGTAAAGCCAAAAGGGATTAACACAAAATTCAAAGTGTCCTCTGGGGGTATAAAAGCAGTCTTCCATTCATCACCCTCTTTTATAAAGACCAAACTCAGGTATAGACTCTTTTGCCTATTCTGTAGGCTCACTGGTTGTCCAAACATCTCCAGATATGAGAATCTAAAAATTTGTTCCAACCTCCAAGCACTCCACGTGGGAATAAACTGCAGACAAGGGCCCTCCAGTAGGGCTTAACTGTTAGTGAGTTCTCTCTTTAGTCTATTCTGAAGGCCCACTGGCTGTCCAAAAAGTCTTCAGATATGAGTCCAGAATTTTTTTTTTAATGTAAAATAATCATTATTATTATTATTCTGACTTCTAAGCACTTCGGACAGGGATCGACTTCAAGCAAGTTCCCTGGCAAGAACCATCCATAAACCATCCATGTCAAAGAGCCCAGAATTTCTCATAATCACCTGCGTTTGGTTTTCAGATCTGGTACAGTATATACACCACTCAGTGCTTCTACTCCGTGGTCATCATGCTGCCCCCAATTTTGTAACTTATTTTAAGGTAATGCATGTACATTTTGACTCTTCTAAAGCATAACAATACCATAATATGTTTGCAGATACTTAAGAAACATGCCAAGTGAACATACTTGTTTATCTGAAAAACAATGTTGAAGTCAGATATTCTGCTTTTGAAAATGTGTTTTTCATGCCAGAACGCTGTCTTTGTTCTGGAATTTTAACCTGCCCGATGCCAGTTTAGCCAATTATATTTCAGTACTCCAGGTTGCCTTGGTGGAAAATTTGGGGTGGGGGGGTCCGGCCAAATACTTCAGATAGGCTGCAGACAAGTTCCTTCCTGTGGTAGGGTTAGACTGCGAGCAAGTTACATCCAGAGGTTGGGTTTTAGGGCTGTGGGGAGTCTGCTCCATCATTCGTTAGGGTTGGAGTAGAGTTAGGGTTAGGATTATGGTAGGGTTAAAGTTGGGGTTAGGTTTATCCGGATTATGCTGCCCTACAACCCTCCATTTTCAATAGAACAAGGCTAAATCTAAACTCATTAAAGCACAAAGAAGAAAACCCCTTATGGTTGGGTTTAGGGGTGGGGGTGGGTCAGGTCTATATTTCAATCTAGAAGTAGTGGATAGAGATGATCCGAGATGATAAAAGAAGATCCAAGAAGAGGAAAATGATGAAAATGACATGGTACAAAAGTAAATGAAGATGATCCGAGATAACAGGTTAAGGTGCTCAGATATATAAAGGATTGGTGAAGTTAATGACATAAAATCTCCCAAGATTACTTGATGAGGGAAATGAAGAAGACCAAGATGTAGATCATAGATCTCAAGCTCAATTCCTGGAGGGCCGAAACTCTGCACACTTTTGATTAACCCTGATCAAACACAGCTGATGCAAATAATCGAAGCGTTCAAAAAAGTCATGAACACCTTCATTAGTTGGATCAGCTGTGTTCCTATTAGGGTTGGAGCAAAACTGTGCAGAGCTGCGGCCCTCCAGGAATTGAGTTTAAGACCTATAATGTAGATAGATGATACCATGATAAAGATGACAATGACACAGTAGATGAAGATGATCCGAGATTATAAAAACAAGTAATTGGGGTTTTAAAACAATTTCCTTCACATCAGGAATTTAAAATTATAGACCACTTGAAAGCTTCCAGACCCTATCTCCAGGGGTATAGGCTTAGGACTATGGGGTTTTAAAACAATGGACAAATGTAACGTGTTGTAATGTCACTAAACAGATAACAAGACTCAGCAATGAGTACCTCAAAGTGAGCTGAATATATGTGTGTGTAATCAGTCACTGAGCAACATCAGCTATGAGAGTGTTATCGATGGAGATTTAGATCAAAGGTTAGATCACTGGTGATCGGCACATAGTCTGGATAGTATAAAATGCAAGGACACCGGAACATGACGTTACTCGACGATTAGCGAAACAAGTATGAATCCCCCAATAATCATCATTATTATTATTATTATTATTATTATTATTATTATTATTATTATTATTACAACTTCAGCATGCTTCTGGTGGGGCTGGATTACAAGCAAGGGCTCTCCGACAGGGCTAACCTGTAAGCAACTAATCTTTTATACTTTTTCTTTTTGCAAACTTACAAGCACTTTGAGTAGGGGTAGACTGCAAGCAAGTACTCTCCACCAATAGGGTAAGACTGCAAGGTAGTTCCCAGTTTCCCTATTGTGTGGGGTCACTGGCTGTCCAAAGTCTCCGCTGAGAGTCTAAAAAAAATGTAGGGTTAAAGTTGGGGTTACGTTTATCCAGATTATACTGCCATTCCACCCTCCCATTTCCATAGAACAGGGCTAAGTCTAAGCTCACTAAAAGCACAAAGAAAAGAACAAGAGAACCCTTTATGGTTGGGTTTAGGGGTGGGGTTGGGTCAGGGTTATGTTTCAATCTGTATTCAACTAAAAGCTTCCTTTTTGA
The DNA here is from genome assembly GCA_903798035.1 of Danio albolineatus. Lineage (NCBI taxonomy): Eukaryota > Metazoa > Chordata > Actinopteri > Cypriniformes > Danionidae > Danio > Danio albolineatus. The sequence goes on along the minus strand of CAIGQQ010005973.1, from coordinate 1,481,741 downwards.
CTATTGGTTCAGTCTATTGAGGGAATATAGTGTTCAACTTCCCGATCCATTTCCATTCTTGACGTTGTCTCTGACTTTCGTTCTACTTTGGGTCATGGTCAATCCCCTTGATTTGTAGTTTTCATATTCCATGCTGCCGAAAAAGCTTTATTATATGCTGGTGTCTTCCTTTCTGGTCTAGTCGAATATTAGACAGATGTTGATGCCATCAACTCCTAATAGAATTTCTGGTTTGCCCTACATACAGCTTTCCACACCTCAAACAGGTCAGAGCATAAACACAATTAGTACTATTCATAGTAATACGTGGGATGAAATAAGCTCTTGGCCTGGTATGCTGCTTGATGAGTTCGTGTCTAACCCGAAGTTGCTTCCCCTCCTTGTAGTGAGACAGCTGTGCACTAGTAGATATTCTAGATTTGGATTACGCTTATAGGCTGCCAGGATAGTCGTATTTTGGGTTGGTGCAAAGAGCTTTAAATAATTCCCCTGTATTCTCTGTATTAACCTCACTGAACTTGGATTGTACTTTAAAGATCAGTGGGACTAACGCTGTATCCTTCGTAGCAACTACATCCCTGGTAACCCTGACCCTTGGAGTTTCTCTCATATAATTGTTCTAATCTCGTTCTAGAGTACCCCCATTTTCTGAGGGCATTAAACAGGATTTTGGCTTCTGATTTTACATGCGATTGTCTGGTACAAATCCTCCTGAATCTGAAAAGCTGTGATCGCACAATACCACCAAATGTGTGATGAGGATGAAAGCGTTTGCAGTGCAGTAAAGCATGCGTGTCTATCTGTCTCCTTAAAGAAAACCTTCAGATCCAAACATCGGGTGGTGTCAAACCCAGGTCCTCTATAGGTAGTGGTATCCTGGAAATCTATTGAAGTCATATTAGTCACTGCCTTTAGTTTGATGGATCAGTGGTGATTTATTCAGAATGTCCATGAACCGTTGGAACTCTCTTTCCCCATGCTGCCATACCCAGATATCATCCAAGTACCTATATTGAGCAAAGGGCCACTTTGGGCATTCAGGAACTACAGACTCTTCCCATTGGGCCATGTAGAAATTAGCATATGAGGGGGCAAACTTTTTTCCCATCGCCTCTTTTTTGATTTGTAAATAATATTCCCTATCAAACTCAAAATTGATCCTCGTGAGACTGATCTCTAAGAGCTGTAGGAGTTGTCTATCCGGTCTGAATAGATATGAATATGGATATCTCTCAAACCACCTGAACTGCCTGCAAGCCTGGGTTACCTCTATATTTGTATACAAGCTTTCCACATCCAATGAGAACAGGAAAAATTCTGAAGTGATTTTTAGGGCTTTAACTTTGTCCACAAAGTCATAGGTGTCCCTCAAATAACTTGTGCCTCGTGGACAAGGGATTCAAGTAAAAATCATTGTACTCTGCTATCCTGTAGCTTTCACTGCTGCAGTCCGACACAATCGGTCATCCCAGGGGCATAGCTGAGGTAGACCATTCATTCATTCATTTTCTTCTGTTTTTCCGGGGCCGGGTTGCAGGGGCAGCAGTCTTAGGAGAGAACCCCAGACTTCCCTCTCCCCAGACACTTCCTTTAACTCCTCCGGGGGATCCCGACGCGTTCCCAGGCCAGCCGAGAAACATAGTCCCTCCAGCGTGTCCTGGGTCTTCCCCGAGGCCTCCTCCCGGTGGGACATGCCTGGAACACCTCCCTGGGTAGGCGTCCAGGAGGCATCCGAAACAGATGCCCGAGCCACTTCAGCTGACTTCTCTCGATGCGGAGGAGCAGTGGCTCTACTCCGAGTTCCTCCCAGGTGACAGAACTCTTCACCCTATCCCTAAGGGTGCGCCCTGCCACCCTGCAAAGGAAACTCATTTCGGCCGCTTGTATCTGAGATCTTGTTCTTTCGGTCATGACCCAGAGCTCATGACCATAGGTGAGAGTAGGAATGTAGATTGACTGGTAAATCGAAAGCTTTGCCTTTTGGCTCAGCTCCTTCTTTACGACAACGGACCGGTACATCCACCGCATTACTGCTGTCGCTGCACCAATCCGCCTGTCAATCTCACGTTTCATCCTTCCCTCACTCGTGAACAAAACCCCAAGATACTTGAACTCCTCAACCTGGGGTAAGGACTTTACTCCAACCTGGAGATGGCAGACCACCTTTTTCCGGTGGAGCACCATGGCCTCGGACTTGGAGGTGCTGATTCTCATCCCAGCCGCGTCACACAGCAAACCGCCCCAGTGCATGCTGAAGGCCCATGTTCGATGAGGCCAACAGAACAACATCGTCTGCGAATAACAGTGATGAAATCCTGTGGTCCCCGAACCGGACCACCTTGAAATTCTGTCCACAAAAATTATGAACAGAGTTGGTGACAAGGGGGCAGCCCTGCCGGAGTCCAACATGCACCAGAAACAAGTCTGACTTATTGCCAGCAATGCGAACCAGACTCTTACTCATACAGGGACGAGACGGCCCTTAACAGAGTGCCTCTGACCCCATACTCCCAGAGCACTCTCCACAGAATGCCACGAGGGACACGGTCGAATGCCTTCTCCAAGTCCACAAAACACATGTGGACTGGTTGGGCATACTCCCATGAACCCTCAAGCACCCTGGTGAGGGTATAGAGCTGGTCCAGTGTGCCACGGCCTGGACGAAAACCGCATTGTTCCTCCTGGATCCTAGGTTCAACCATCGGCCGGATCCTCCTCTCAAGTACCCTGGCATAGACTTTTCCCAGGAGGCTGAGGAGTGTGATTCTCCTATAGATGGAGCACACCCTCCAATCCCCCTTCTTAAAAATGGGAACCACCACCCCAGTTGCCCAGTCCAAAGGCACTGTCCCTGACCGCCATGCGATATTGTAGAGACGTGACAGCCAAGACAGCCCTACAACATCCAGAGACCTAAGATACACAGGGTGAATCTTATCCACCCTCGCTGCTTTGCCACAGCGGAGCTTGCAAACTACCTCAGTGACCTCAGCTTGGGTGATGGGTGAGTCCACCCCTGCATCCCCAACCTCTGCTTCCTCAATATAAGACATGTCGGTGGGGTTAAGGAGATCCTCAAAGTATTCCTTCCACCGTCCGACCACATCCCCAGTTGAGGTCAAGAACTCTCCACTTCCACTGAAAACAGTGTCAATGTGGAGCTGCTTTTCCCTCCTGACCGATAGTCTTCCTCCATGGTCTCCCCTAACTCTTCCCAGACCCGAGTTTTTGCTTCCGCAACCACCCGGGCTGCAGCACGCTTGGCCCGCCGATACCCATCTGCTGCCTCGGGAGTCCAAGCCAACCAAGACCTGTAAGACTCCTTCTTCAGCTTGACGGCATCCCTTACTTCCGCTGTCCACCACTGGGTTTGTGGATTGCCGCACCGACAGGCACCACAGACCTTACGGCCACAGCTCCTCACGGCCGCGTTAACAATGGAGTCAGAGAACATGGACCACTCAGTCTCCATGTCTCCAGCCTCCCTCGGGATCTGGTCAAAGCCAGACGTTCCAGCTTTCTGTCCAGCTTTCCTCCCTGCCAGCGGATCCAACTCACCACCAGGTGGTGATCAGTTGACAGCTTTGCCCCTCTCTGAGTGTCCAAGACATACGGTCGGAGATCAGATGATACAACCACAAAGTCGATCATTGACCTCCGCCCTAGGGTGTCCTGGTGCCATGTGCACTGATGGACACCCTTATGCTTGAACATGGTGTTCGTTATGGACAAACTGTGATTAGCACAAAAGTCCAATAACAAAACACCACTCTGATTCAGATCAGGGAGGCTGTTCCTCCCAATCACGCCTCTCCAGGTGTCACTGTCATTACCCAAGTGGGCATTGAAGTCCCCCAGTAAAACAATGTACCACAGTGAGAGACCTATCCCAGACCCAAAGGCGCAGGGAAATGACCCTCTTGTTCACCGGGGAAAACTCCAATACATGGCGGCTAAGTTGGGGAGCTATAAGCAAGCCCACACCAGCTCGCCGCCTCTCACTGTGAGCAACTCCAGAGTAGAAGAAAGTCCAGCCCTTCTCAAGAAGTTGAGTTCCAGAGCCCCAGCTGTGTGTGGAGGTGAGCCCAACTATCTCTAGTCGGTACCGTTCCCCCTTCCGCACAAGCTCGGGCTCTTTCCCTCCCAGTGAGGTGACGTTCCATGTCCCAAGAGCCAGTTTCTGTGCCTGACGATAGGGTTGTTGTGGTCCTAACCTTCGACCACCACCCGTTTCACAATGCACCGGCCCCTTATGGCTCCCCCCGCAGGTGGTGGGCCTGCGAGAGGATGGTCCCACGTCGCTCCTTCGCGCTGAGCCCGGCTGGGTTCTGTGGGAGAAAACCCCACCACCAGGCACTTGCATACGAGCCCCAACCCCAGGCATGGCTCCAGGGTGGGGCCCCGGCTGCACCATACCGGGCGACGTCACGGTCCTTGATGGAATTGTATTCATAAGGGGATAAGGGGATGGAGGAGCTGAGGTAGACCTATTTTCCTTTTGCTTATGGATCTTGGGCAACAAATAGACTCTTCTAGGTCTCTGGGCCTGTTGCCATATAAGATAATCTGCCTGTTTTTGCTGGATAAACCCCTCCTGGAGTAACGTCTGCACAATCTTCTCAATCAAAGGGATTGACTCCATAAAAATGGGAGCCGTTGGGAGGTAAAAATCTCTTCATCCTGCAACTGCCTGAGTCTTTCCTGTACATATTACATATTCAGATCTATCCATAATCACAACTACACTCCCTTTGTCTGCAGGCTTGAAAATAATCTCCCGTCTTGCAATTTAAGGTTTCTAGTGCTTCTGTTTCCTGCTCTGATAAATTGGAATTCGGTAAACAGGGCACCTGGGTTACCTCTTTGGTTTTACCAAATGAGATGGGACAAAAGATAGTCCTTTACTCAGCAAACTGGCCGCCCCATGTGATAAAAACAAAGTTTGGGATAAATTAACTATCTCCTCTACCTCTTCCGGTGTCTTTTGGGTTGGTAAGGGGGATTTGTGTTACTGAAGTTATTTTGGTCCAAGACTACGTTTGTCTTGCTCCTAACCCTTGTTTTATTCCCAGGGCTGGCCCTGGTCACCTGCCTCTGGGGGAGCCTGGACCTATGTTCCCCTGTGTGCTTGGGATTTTGAGATCTGCCAGAAACTCCACCTCTGGATCAGTACTTAAGAATAATGAATCTGATCAAGAATATCTGATGATACCAGAGCCAGTCTTAGACTTTCTGGAAGTGTCCCGTTTGTTCTGGCTCTCTAGCCTCTTTGTCTGGCTGATTGGTTATTCTTGCAGAAGGAAAAGCCTCACTCCATCCTGTATCTTTCTCTTCCTCAATTCTAGCTTTTAGGAGGCTTTCCACCTCCTCTGTAGCTGAGCAAATTGTTGAGCCCTTGAGGGTTTTTAAATTCTTCCTCACTGACCTTATGGCAATTTGCCAGGCCTCTCTGCCTCTGGCTTTTGCGAGCTTGCTAATTCTTTCCTGAAATCCTCATCCCTTGATGGCATTGTTTACTGACTTACTGTCAGTATTTTCAGCTTCAAAAAGCATTTTTTGGAAAAAACATTTTTTGAGACACTATCTTCAGTGATTGTACTCCAGGATCCTCAAGCATTTCAGCACTTTAAACACCAGACACTCTCCCCAGGGTTGATCAGACCACAGCAGGCGTCCCATAGCCAATTGTTAGTCTTGATTCGATGGGAACCACAATTTTTTACAACCATTGTGTTTGGGTTAGGACTAGACTCAGGGTTAGACCTAGCTGTGCTTTCAAATGATAATAATTCCAACATGCTCGTGAGATACCAACCATGCTATAAACTTTCAAGCAATATGCCAATTCATGCTAGAAACTTGCTAATCTATAATAGAAACATGATAACAACATGCTGATCTATAATAGAAACATGATAACAATAAGCTGATTCATGCTGGAGACATGCTAACAACATGCTAATCTGTATTAGAAATCTGCTAACAACTAATTTATGCTGAACACATGTTAGAATCATGTTAAGTCTTGCTGGAAAATTGTTAACAGCATGCCAATTCATACTGGAAACATGTTAACAACATACTAAGTCAGGAAACGCAAACAACATGCTAATCTATATTAGAAATAAGCTAAGAGTAATATCTTGTGCTTCCTCTACCTGTCTCGTATTGTTCCCTTTGATCTAGTCATGTGCTCCTGTGTTCATGTGTCACTTTCTTGTTGGTTCATTCTTGGTTGTCATATTCTCTCAGGTTATATATATATCCATCACATTACCCAATATCATTGTCTAGTTTCATACAACTTGCTTATTCATGAGTTTCATGTTCATGTCTTTGCTCATGTTTGCCATTTAATTGAATTTACAATGCATCTACATGCCAACTAATTTTCATTAGATAAGTAGACTGTTAGGTTGGGGTTAGGGTTGGGGTTAGTGTAAGTAGACATGTACTTGTAAAATTTTCTTATAGTAAGTTAAATGTCTGTTGTATGTCTGTTTAGACAAAAATTAAGCAGACAGTCTACTGATACTCAAATGGACCATCAAAATAAAGTGTTACCGACTATTGTTACACCAGTGGATGATCTAAGATTTAGTGGCCCTGCTGACCTCATCAAGTGAAATAATTAGCTTGATCAGTACAAAAAAATTATGACAATTTTTTATTAATACAAACATTAATACAAAACGAAGCAAAGGTAATTTTTGTGTTTCTGAAAACTCTGTGAACTTATACCTGAAAGGGATTATTCTACAGATTTCCAGAAATGTAATGTTTTAATGCATGTAAAAAAAATCAAATATGAAGCTGTATATAATTTTATAGGTTTTGCACATAATATAAAGTTTAAGTGATAAAAAGGCTAGCATGTTTTTTGAAATATAATACTGCCATATTTCTCTTACTGTTTTTTTTCTGCAGCATTAGTATGCATACACTCTTAGTTGAATTTTCTCGAAAATTGCGTGGAAACGTTTAATTAATTAAACTACAGCTGTTTAGGTTCATTTTACTAAAAACTTACTGTAAGTGGTTTAACATAGAACTTAAGGTTCTACTTTATGTTGTTCTATATTAATTCAACCAGAGCTGTCTAATTTCACCTTATGTAAAAAAAAAAAATGTAATAAAAATGTTTTCATTAAAATATACAAAGGTAATATCTAAAAGTTCTTAAATCAAGACAAGCAAAACATACTGTTTCATTTTAAGAAGTAATATGCAAAAAATATGTTTTTCTTTAAAACAAGCATTATAATCTGGGGTAAGCAAATAAAGGTCAAAAGGAGTATAATTTTTTATTTATTTATTTATTTTATTCAGTACTGATTTGATACTGAAGTACAACTAGTTTCTAGTATAGTAATGTGTAGCCTCCTATCAATGATCAGTCATGTACTGTGAACGCTCCGGTTACTAAAGTAACCCTCGTTCCCCGAGGGGGGAACGCAAATGCTATGTGGAAAAATTTCACTATGGGGATTTCGTTCAGAAAGCCAATCATCTGAAAGAGCATGTAAACGGGCCAATGAAATGTCAATGAGTTGGCAGCTTCAGCTTGTGTAGCTGATGCTCGTTGCAATCAATTTAGCAATAAAAGTACAGCGATAGCAAAGCTGGTCATCCTTTTTTAGCTGAAGAGACTTTCACCCCAACAGCTAAGGGACATTCATTGTGGCTACGGAAGATAGCATTTCCGGTCCCCGGTAAAAAAGGATGACCAGCTTTGAAGTTCCCCTTCAGGAGGGGAACTTCAACGCTATGTGGAAAAATTCCACTATGGGAAAATGTATGGAAAACGGCACAATGAATGGACCTTACCTCGCCCTCAATGAGAGGTTAGCCAGGCCGAGTAGAGCGTGAGCGCACCTGCATCACCGGAGGCGCGGTCTTCCAACATGTTCCCTGGCCCTTACTTATCCCACTTCAACAGAAGATTTAGGGTTTAGATATATTTTTCGGGAGTCGCAAGACATCTAGAAATTTCTAGGAATTGATACGACAGTACGTTGGGAAAGCGTGCAGTCCCGATAGAGAGGACGCTGCGGAGGCCATCTGCTGCCCGAGTGGGGAGACTGGTGGCAAGAGAACATAAGGACTAGCCCTGAATAGGGGAGTACACACATGAATATAAGATGGTTAGCGGTGAGGGAAGACATGGGTCTTGCCTGTGAAGGGGGACAGCATCATGGCTAAATACGCTTATGAGATCGCCAGCGGGGATCGCTCATAGCAGGCACCTATACCCAGAACGCGGGCTGACCAGCTGGCAGACCTATAGCGTAACGGGCCAGCGTCTGACTCTTTCGCTGAGTCAGATGCTGGGGGCCTCGGAGGAATCTCTGCAGGGTTCACCTAAGCGGGGAACTTTACTGACAGAGTAAAAAGGCGCACGTACCTCCGCGTTAGGGAAAATGGCGCAACAAGCATGTTACAACACCTTACCGAGTGTTTCCCCAATCACCAAAGGTTACCTAATACCCTTGAGGAAACCGGCTCCACTCGCTGATTATAGAATCTTGCAAATGTGTTAGGTGTCGCCCAGCCCGCAGCTCTACAAATGTCTGTTAGAGAGGCGCCGCGTGCACGCGCCCAAGAGGAAGCGATGCTCCGAGTGGAGTGCACTCGTACTCCTGGGGGACACGGCTCACCCTGGCTTTGGTAAGCGAGGGAGATGGCATCCACTATCCAGTGGGCCAACCTCTGTTTTGATACGGCATTTCCCTTCTGCCAACCACCATAACAGACGAAGAGCTGCTCAGATGATCTAAAGCTCTGAGTGCTTTTCACGTAAATTCGCAAAGCGCGAACTGGACACAGCAAATAAAGGCCTGGGTCTGCCTTCTCCGTAGGCAGTACTTGCAGGCTCACTACCTGATCCTTAAACGGTGGGTAGGAACCTTCGGCACATAGCCAGGCCGGGGTCTCAGGACAACGTGAGAGTTAGCCGGCCCGAATTCCAGGCACGAGTCACTGACCCAAAATGCCCCCAGGTCCCTGACCCTCTTAATCGATGCCAACGCGACCAGCAGAGCTTAATCTTAAAGATACTGATTTGAGTGGTTTGAATAGATCTTCGCGCAAACTCGTGAGACCGAGGGCGAGATGAATAGTCGCGAGGAGGGAGACTTCTGATATCCAGGTCCGGTTGGGCCAGAAAGGCGCAACTAGCAAGACCTGCTCCTCATCCTCCCTGGCCTTGCACAGTAACTGCGCGAGCAGGCTCACTGGGGTGAGCTGTGGGCCATTGCATCCATGCCTAGGGAGCCCTCGGTCAGGGAAAAAAACAACTGGCAATGAGCGTTCTCGGAGGAAGCAAACAGATCAATCTGAGCCTCCCCGAAGTGCGCCCATATCAGCAGAACGTCTCGGGGTGGAGTCTCCATTCTCCTGGATGTAGAGGCTGCCATGAGAGCGCATCGGCTGCATGGTTGAGCTCGTCTGGAATCTGAATGGCGCACAGCGATTTCAGCCGCGGATAACTCCAGAGGAGCAGACGGCGGGCGAGCTGAGACATGCGGCGAGAGAGGATACCCCCCTTCCGGTTGATATACGCTACTGCCGCTGTGCTGTCCATCCTGACCAGCACGTGTTGTCGCTCCAGCACCGGAGAAAAACGGCGGAGAGCGAGAAACACTGCCAGCAGCTCTAAGCAATTGATGTGCTAGTGCAGCTGGATACCTACCTACAGCCCCACTGCTACACGGCCCCCCAGCCCGTGCTGGAGGCATCTGTTGAGACAACAACATGCCTGGACGCCTGTACCAGAGGCACACTGGCCTGTAGAAACTAGGGGTCGTTCCAAGGGCTGAGGGTGCGGCGACACAGCGCAGTGACAGTCACCCGCATGCCATGCGTGTCTGGGCACTTGATCGTGAAGCCAGTGCTGAAGTGGTCTCATATGGAGTAATCCGAGCGGCGTGATGGAGGCTGCGGATGCCATATGCCCCAGGAGCCTCTGAAAAGATTTCAGGGGAACCACTATTTTGCTGTCGAACTCTCTCAGACAGTTCAGCATTAGCCGAGTGTGATGCCCGGAGAGGCGCGCTGTCATGGTGACCGAGTCCAGCTCCGACCCGAGTAAAGAGATCCTCTGCACGGGGGTGAGTTTGCTCTTTTCTCTTGTCCCTATGCATAATCAATTGCTCCCTCGAGTGGGCTAAAATCAGCGAGAGTCGTCGAAAAAAGTCATCGAGATAATTGAGTATGCGGATGCCCGCGAGTCGAAGGGGCGCTAGGGCACCCTCCGCAAGCTTGGTGAAGACCCGCGGAGACAAGGAGAGCCCGAAGGGGAGGACCTTGTACTGCCAAGCTCGACCCTCGAACGCGAACCGCAGAAACTGAGGGTGGCGTGGAAGAATGGAGACATGAAAGTACGCGTCCTTGAGGTCTATCGCTGCAAACCAATCCTGAGGACGAATGCACCGGAGGATGCGCTTCTGCGTGAGCATCTTGAATGGGAGTCTGTGAAGACAGCGGTTCAAAATGCGCAGATCTAGGATTAGCCGTAACCCACCTCTCTTTTTGGGCACGATGAAGTACGGGCTGTAAAACCCGCTCTCCATCTCGGCTGGAGGGTCTGGCTCTATTGCATCCTTCGCCAGGAGGACAGCAATCTCCTCTCGCAAGACAGGGGCGGACAGGGGGCTGACCCTGGTGAAAACACGCCCGTGAACTTGGGAGGCCGTTTCGCAAACTGAATCGCATAGCCGAGTCTGATTGTGCGTATGAGCCACCGCAAAGGCAGGCAGGCAGCGCCCTCGCTAATGGCATCATCGCAACAATCGCTGATGTTCCTGCAGTGGGGCAGCGCGGAGAAGGAGTGCTGATCCAGGAAACACTGGGGTCACGCGGAAGAGCTGGAGGCGAGAGATTCACTCTCAGCTTGCTCCCATTCTCCGGAAGGGGGGCTTGAGGAGTGGGACAAAGGAGACCGTCCTCCCACCGCTCGTGAGCTGCTGGCGAGATGCACCAACTCTGCGAGCCAGAGGGCATAGCGTCCTGGACTGGCAGAGTTCGGGCTGTCACAGTCAGAGGAGTGGAAAAGTGCTCTTTCATTGGAATTTGGGTGGCATCGAAAGATGCCCTTGGATTTGGAGCCCAGCCTTCCACCAGGGAAAGAGCAGCTTTCCTCTTCTCTGGATGGCCAGTCTCAGGGACGCCCTGGGCAGGGGGGGTGGCGGCCTGCTTACGAGGTGCTCGAAGCGCCCGCTTCGCCACAGGCGCAGCCATGGGCGTGGCAGCACTCGTAGGTGGGTGCCCTTGGCGAGGAGCAGCAGATGTGGATAGCTTGGCGGGCGGAGCGGTCTTACGATCCCGCCAATAGATGACTTTGCCCATCGCATCTGACTGCTCACTCAACGCCTTGAACTCCTGGGTGAATTCACCGACGGTGTCGCCGAACAGGCCAGCCTGGGATATGGGGGAGTCAAGAAAGTGAACCTTGTCGACTCCGCACATATCTGCCAGGTTTAGCCAGAGGTGGCGCTCCTGGACCACTAATGTGGCCATCGTCCTTCCCAGTGCACACACAGCAGACTTAGTGGTCCGAAGAGTTTAGTCGGTTGCGGTGCGCAGCTCGTGTAACAAGCCTGGGTCGGAATCACCCTCGTGCAACTCAGCCAGCGCCTGCACTTGGTAGCGCTGGTAGGTGGCCATCACATGCAGCTCTGTAGGCTCTAGCTCCGAGGGAGGCAGATAACCTGCAGGCTTTGGACGGGAGACAAGGACGACCCCGCCAGGTAGAGGCACCACGCAGACAAAGGTTGACCGCAATGGCACGCTCAATCTGAGGGATTGCCTCATACCCCCTGGCTGCTCCGCCGTCAAGGGTGGTGAGGGCGGAGGCGCACGCAGCTTGGGCAGAGAAAGGTGCCGTCCAAGACTGCGTGATCCTACTGTGCTCCTCCGGGAAGAAGGGGATGGGAGGCCTCAAAGGTCTGGCCTTCTTATCCTCCACGTAGCACCCATCTAGTCTGTCCGGCCGTGGGGTTGGGGGATAAACCATCTCCAAACCCACGGCCGATGCAGCCCGGGAAAGCATGGGTAACATGTCTGCTTCGGGATCCGTTTCAGCGCTGACCACCCTAGAGGTCCGCGAGCCCAAAGGCGGCGGATTTACCCCCACTTTAGTCCTCAGACCTGCCCGAGTGCCCACTGCAGTGCAGGGGAAAGCTGGGATGGCTTGCCCCTTTGCAAGAGCAAGCCGCGATCTCAACTGCGCAACAGTCGTGCCATCGCAATGACGACATGAACTGCCCGCGAGCACCGCATTCACATGCTGGACCCATTATTCGGGGACAGGAAACCACCGCATCCAGAAATGCACGGTCGGAGCGACATCTTGAAAAGACACGCTGCACAACCATGTTTCTCTTTCAGGAAAGACTGCAACAAAACAAACCGCTCGGGAGGACCGGACCAAAGAACGCAAGGCAAGGCAAGGGAGAAACCCAGCTCAACCGTCTGCCGCCGCATTGTACACACTCTGGGCCGGGGGATCACTCTCGTTCGCTCACTTGTCTGGAAACCAGCTCAAGGAACCCTCATCCACTCTCTCAGAAAGTCTCTGAAGCGAAAAGGATGCCCAGCTTTGCTATCGCTGTGCTTTTATTGCCAAATTGATTGCAACGAGCATCAGCTGCGCAAGCTGAAGCTGCCAACTCATTGGCATTTCATTGGCCCGTTTACATACTCTTTCAGATGATTGGCTTTCTGAACGAAATCCCCATAGTGGAATTTTTCCACATAGCATTGAAGTTCCCCTCCCGAAGGGGAACAAAACATCAACTGAATGATACCCCAAAGACTCATGCAGTGTGAAAATACCTGTGATCTAAAAACTTCAAAGATTGTGCAGTGTGAACTTGGTGTAAAAATGAAGTGTAATTTTGCAGATTTTCTATATGTACTCAGAAAACACCTTAAACATGCTAAATTAGTTACATGTGGATCAATCTGCAGCAAGTATTACAAATGAAATATGCAATAATTAACACAAGTTGACAGAAATAAACATAAAGGCTAGTACAGTATGTACCACTCAGTATTTCTCAAGCATGTAAAATATTCTTTATTTGCTTTATGTCAATTACAAAAGGAAAAAAATGAAAATGAGTTACCCCAAACTAGTTGATAGAAAACATGTCTGTTGAAAAAGCTTAAACAAGATAATACTGAGCAATATAAACATGGAGCACTTTTCAGTTACCTAATAATGGTGGCTAATAATAAATACTTTATACTGATCATTTATACATAATCTGTGCACGTTGCATGCACTATATGTTGTCACACATGATGCTCATCAGTTATTTAATCACAGTCTGTGTTTACTTCCCTTATTTCCCAAAGTCTCCATGATGGGCAGTTATCTTTGCATGATGACTCAACACGCTCTATTACCACTAGTTGACAAGAACATGCAGTGTACCAAATGTTCCCAAGCAACCTTGTTTTGCTTCTCAAAAGCCCGCCCACACACACTCTGTGCTAGCAATCTGAAGCCTTCTATCTCCAACCACAACACAGAGGGCCCCAATCCAACCTGATGGGCTACTTAGTATGCACAGGGCTCTGTGGCAGATGTGCAGACATTTTAAAAACAAACTGTCTTTTTTTGTGAGAGGCAGGAGAGCAGTTGACTGAAGTTGTATACTATCTATTAAGATTTACAGTAAGTGCAGTCAAAAATAAATTTCCTTGGATGTAATTAACTAAAAATAGCTAATAATGTCAGGCAGTTCTACAAAAATATGTTATATAACTCTTAACACACTGTATTGTTTGATAAGATGTTAAACTAATTTATCAATCTTACTAGAGTGTGACGCACAGTGGCGCAGTAGGTAGTGCTGTCCCCTCACAGCAAGAAGGTCGCTGGTTCGAGCCTCAGCTGGGTCAGTTGGCATTTCTGTGTGGAGTTTGCATGTTCTCCCCGTGTTCGCATGGGTTTCCTCCGAGTGCTCCGGTTTCCTCCACAAGTCCAAAGACGTGTGGTATAGGTGAATTGGGTAGGCTAAATTGTCCGAAGTGAATGTGTGTGAATGAGAATGTGTGGATGTTTCCCAGTGATGGGTTGTGGCTGGAAGGGCATCCGCTGCGTAAAACAAAATGCTGGATAAGTTGGCGGTTCATTCCGCTGTGGTGCCCCGCAGTAATAAAGGGACTAAGCCGACAAGAAAATGAATGAATGAATAATAGAGTGCAGGGGCGATTTTAGGATTTTCATTTCAGGGGGGCTCAGCTCCTTATGAGAATGAAAAATTAGATATATAACCCTAATGTATTTATAAGTAATAATTTAATAGTAATACACTTAATGTTTGACTAATATGGTAGGTTTGTATGATAAACTAGCAGTATTCCGCTGTATTGTATAGACGTGCATAGTCATTTGAGTTCTGAATGAGCAAAATAGGCTCAACAAACCTGTTTACTGTAGCAAAAGCCACTTTATATGTTGAAGTATAATTTTTGTTTCTATGCATTTAATAAAACTGCCACTTTTCTAATTAAATGGCATATATATTTTTTAACTAATTCACATATTTCACGAAATGAATCATAACATTAAAATAGGAAATGTTTTTAATACAAGACAACACATGATGTTTCTATCTCTGTCAGTGACTCTGACAGTTGAGTACATTCACTAAGTGGTTCTGTCACTGTGTTTAATCCTTTTTGTGCATGACTGTGGTATAGATAATGCCACATGCACTGTAATGTGTTTTATAATGCTGGATAATAATGGTATTATCGTATAGTAGTAAAATGTTCATGAAGAGTTACATTTTTGCTGGAGGAAACAGCTGTGATTATGAGGTGAGCACTGAGGAAACAGTATATTGGAAACCCGATTGCTCCTATATGACATTGGGGTACATGTGATACAATTGTATCCATAGCAAAGAACTGCAAATATTTTATAACAATTTATGGATATACACACACCTTGTTCTCTTGCTCTACACTGCTGTGGTTTACTGATCAAATAAAAAATGAATGCCGCCGTCTTCATATCAAATTTAAAGGGGACAGAGACGATAATTTGGTCTACAGTTTATGTGCTAATCAGAAAAGTTTTAGGGTGGCTGAGTACAGTTTCAGCCCCCCTAAAATAGGTCTAGCGACGCCCATGCTCGGGTGGAACACATAAGTTCTGTGTTTCAAAAACTACATCAAGTCATAAACCCATGAAAACTGAGCATTTTGAAAATGCTGACGACCATTTTAAGATTGAATTGGGATAAAAGAGGGACGAAAATGCAAATTTTTGAAAAGGAAGGCACACTTAAAAAAGTGATTTCTGCAAAATTGTTGCAAACTATTTTATATCGGTTGAATTTAAATAAACTAATTAAATTTAAATAAACTAATTTTAGCTCCAACTTGCCTCAACACACCTGCAAGGATGTTTCTAGAAACCCTAGTAGGAGCTTGATTAGCTAGCCCAGGTGTGTCTGATTGGGGTTGGAACCAAACTTTGCAGGACACTGGCCCTCCAGGACCGAGTTTGGTCATCCCTGTTTTACAACTACTTACCTTAAAAAAAATTGTAAATCCATGGTGGTCTTCAGAAAACAAGATGTTTGTTTAGCTTTAAAGGGGTGGTCCACTACGATATCACATTTTAAACTTTAATTGATGTGTAATGCAGCTGTGTGAACATAATCAACATCTCTGAATGTAAGATGCTTAAAGTTCAATGCAAAGGGAGATATTGGCTATTACAGAGTTAGCTCAGCAAAGCCTACAACGAATGAAGTTTAGGGACTACAAAAAAATACATCTGGGTTAATGATGTCATAAACCCTTCAGGTTACAAGCATACATTATGCGCAGCAAAGGGGCGTAGCCAGATGTGCTGTAATGTTATAGCAGGATGCTTCCTGGTGACATCTCAGCACATTATGTTAACTGACCAATCAGAGCCTCTTGAAGGCGAGCTTTTGGAGGAACTAGGAAACATGACAGCCGTTCACGTTAGCTAAGTAACTGTATATAATTAAAGATGTATAAAAAAATTACGTGACTTTTCACAGGTGAAGCATGAGCACACATTGCTCTGCACCCCATAAACTCAGTCAAGTTTTAAAAATACACTCTGGATCTTTTAAATAAATTTCTCTGTGTCCATGTCATAGTATTTTGTGTTTGACTGCTGAATCACATGCACATTATTTTTCAGATTTTTACCATGATCCTAATATTGGTAAAAATGTGAAGCAATTTAATACTAAATAAGTCATACTAAGCATTAGCATAGACTCGATCTCTGTCCAGTGTTAATTACTGAAGTTCTTTCACCGCAGTCCTATAAATACAAATAAATGTAAAAGTCTAGTCAATGTTTAGTAAACTTTGTAGTTCTGTTATATCTGTTCTTGGATTATCATTTACACTCTGATTATGATTATAATTATCATTTATGCTCTGATTATTTTGCTTTTGGGGACGGCATGGTGGCTCAGTGGTTAGAACTGCAATTTCAAGAGGTTGGTAACTGCTACCATTTCAATATGCATTAAATGAAACAACCAACTAAAGTGTTTTTGATAACTGTGCTGTTCCTTTTTGTCCTTTAAATCAAGATGTACTCCCTGCAGTTTATCAAGTCCAATTTTTTTTTTCCAAATCCAACATTGAAATGCCCATGGAACAGTGACAGCAGGGGTTGGGGTAAGTGTAAAATATAATAAATGTGAGGGTTGGGTTTAGGGCTGAAGTAGGTGTTGATGTTAATAGAATACAATGTAATGGCTAATTTAATAAATAACATAGATAAATCTTGTCTCAGGCGATGCAGTGGTGCAATGGGCAGCGATGTCGCCTCACAGCAAGAGGGTCACTGATTCGAGTCCCAGCTGGGTCAGTTGCCATTTCTGTGTGGAGTTTGCATGTCCTGCCCATGTTTGCGAGGGTTTCCTTCAAATACTCTGGTTTTCCCTACAGTCCAAAGACATGCGCTATAGGTGAATTAAATGAACTATATTGGCCGTAGTGTATGAGTGTGTATGGATGTTTCCCAGTACTGGGGTGCAGCTGGAAGGACATCTGCTGTGTAAAACATATGCTGGATAAGTTAGCGGTTCATTCCGCTGTGGCGACCCCTGATGAATAAAGGGACTAAGCCGAAGGAAAATGAGGAAATTATGCATGCGTTTAAAGTGTTAAATTGCAGAGTAGCTGATTTGCAAGCATTTTCTTTTAGTTAGTAGAGAGTAAAATCTCTTTGCTGGATCAATTTCAGAGTGCATTTTTATGAGCCTTTGGATTATATTCATAAATATTTATTAGTTAAATCTGTGATAGCAGATGTTATTTACTTCTAGGTGAGAAGGTACTGTGTGACACACAAATCACTGTACAACTTAAAAGTTAGATGATGGTTAAATGGAGTGTGACATTACTAGAATGTCAACATTACACTCATTCAACAGGAATGAAGATTTAAAGACACATTCACAATTCATAGTATGCTGTACTTGTTTATGCTTTTTTTCTACTTATAGTTTTATTTCTAGGTTATTTATATAATCTACAACATTTGCCTAGAAATATCTAAAATAAATTGACTGTGTTCTTCTTCTTGACTCTTTGTTTCAATTGACTGCCAAGTGGTTTCTCAGACATTTTTACATAACAGAGTTCTATTAAAAATGCAAGAGGATAATTGAAAAGTTTGTTCTGGTTACAAAACACAACCCTTTATGTAAGACTCTACCTCTTTCATAATGGAACAATAACCTACATGTGAAATGAGCAGATGTCTGAGGGAGTTACTCAACCTCAAAATGTGCATATCATCAAGTCACAACATAAACAAACTTTCCCCGTGTACTATCCTTCTATCCCAGGTCTATTAACACTCAGCTCTAATAGCAACGTTTCGTTTTTTTTTTTTTTTTCCTGCTCTGGGAACATAAAGAGAGACATTTGATAAGACTGATGATTGTTTTTGAATGATTGGGTGTATTTTTTTTTCTGTGTTCTGTTCCCGCTGCTCTGTGAATGTGCCCTTTGAACAGTGCTAGGAGGTCAGTGCTCATTCAGAACTGGAGGAGTACAGCAGAGGTGTGTCTGAAGCAGCCAATCAGAGAGCATTCCAACAGAAGCCACACACACACACACAGACACACAGATGCATACATGCATGGACAGACTCACACACGCACATACACACACAAAGACATCCTAGAGCAATTATTTAATGTAGTTTGAGAAACTATGTTAGTCTTCTAAATTTAAGCAGCAACATATTTTAAAAAGTAATTCTATATCACTGTGCTTTAATTTTGCAATGGCCAAAATAAGTCTAAGTCTACTTTTTCAGTCACTTTTAAAATGACAAATAATATTACAGCATTTTTACAATAATTTTGCAACAAATTTCAGAACACTGACGTCAATTTTAAAAACTCTAGACGCAAAACAGTCACAACCTATAACACAGATTCTCTAGTGTTCAAAACTCTGCATGTTGCATTCATTTCTTTAAAGAGGTCCTACATTTGCAGAATTATTGATTCACATTATTCTTTTATTATACAAATACTACCAGAACATGAGATACACATCATTTCAATAAACGATCATTAATAATCATTAAATGTTGCTGTATAAAATATATGATACAGCTTTCTTTATGATTTATACACAAGTCTAGAGGGAACCTTACAGACAGTGGAATCAATGAAGTTTTATTCATTCCATCATAATGTAGGTTTACTTGAAAAAAAAAAAGACTTTCTTATTGCACATGCCCGTATTGAAAGCTGATGTATGTTAAAATGTATGGCAACGTGCAAATTACATTCGGATTTCACATACTGTATATAAAATGTCATAGTAGTCAATAATTTGTCAAAATAGTGTAAAAATAACTGTTTAGATTTTTCAACTATATAT
>CAIGQQ010005973.1:1394371-1448873 GCA_903798035.1 Danio albolineatus | reverse complement strand
CCTGACCCAATGGGGTTGAACGAACTTACTGTTCTTCCTGAGCCGAAACCTCCTGACCCACTAGAGTTAAACGAACTGACAGTTCTTCCTGTATCTAAGCCTCCTGATCCACTGGAGTTGAACGAACTGCCAGTGCTCTTTGAGCCTAAGCCCCCTGACCCAATGGGGTCAAACGAACTGCCTGTGCTTCCTGAACCTAATCCCCAGTTATGTGTTCTTGTCCCTCCATCCCTCCCCCTGTTCCGCCTCCGCTCCACCTCCCGCCTGATCTAGCTTTGGAGCGTCTGGAAGCCGCTCTTTAAAGGGGGGGGTAATGTCATGGTTCAGGGATCTGTTTGTCTGTGTGTGCTTGTGGCTGTACCTGTGTTGGCGTGAGTGTGTTTATCTGTCTGTTTACCTTTCCCGTCAGCTGTGTGGTCACGTGGAGAACATCATCCAATCGGCTGATTAGCACTACAGCTGTTTGTCATTAACTCCGCTATTTATGTCCTGTGTTCACTTCTCTGTTTTGTCAGTTCGTTATATGTACAACCCGTGTGTGTTTGAGGCTCCCTACGTGTTATGCTGGTGGTGAGTGCTATGAACATTTCTCCGTTGTGGAAGTTATCTTCTGTGGCTGTTGCCGACTTCCTGATCTGTCTCACGTGATCGCTGTTAAGTTTCGTTTGTTACTGCTGCTCCTGGTTATCTGCATCGTTTCCATGAAAGGATATTCCTGTGTTCTTCATCACCGCATTCACGATCCCTGTTATTCTGAGCTTTGTTAAAATCCATCCTGACAATAAACTTCTGTTATTTTCACTCTCGCATTTGGGTCTCTCTGTTAACACGTGACATGTTTTTAGACTACTAGTTTCAAGTACAGTATATGTTTCGGAATAAATGATCACAAAAAAAGATACAAAGCTGCACAAAAGAAAATTATTTATAAAAAGGATAACAGTACAAATAGCCTGTATGCGGATATGGCCTTGGCTAAACCGTGGCTTGCTTATCACATACTCATGGGATGTTCCCACTTTGTGGGAAAATGAAAAGCCTTACGATGTATTCAGTACAGTTATGTAAAAGTG
Organism: Danio albolineatus; assembly: GCA_903798035.1. NCBI lineage: Eukaryota > Metazoa > Chordata > Actinopteri > Cypriniformes > Danionidae > Danio > Danio albolineatus. The sequence continues at coordinate 1,447,800 of CAIGQQ010005973.1, read as the reverse complement.
GAAGTGTGTAATAAGTACATTCGATTTTTTTTCTTCTGGTAGTATTTCCTATGAAAAGGCCTGAGACTAATAAGAAGCATGTGTCGGTTTGCAGTCAATTTTATTCTGTAATGATACTCTAGTGACAGTCATATAATTAAATTTAAGCAGTACTGTAGCTTTTTGTAATTATTTTCTTATATGAACATTCACATTCATGTCTCACTTAAAAAGTATAATAGTTGCCAATGTTAATAGATGGATAGTTAAGCGTCTATTAACTGTCTTCAACAGAGACCTAATTTAGGTTCATATTTTTACCATTAAACCAACATGAGCACTACTGCATTATATGTCTGGAGTCTGTGTGCAACTACTAGGTCGTGCTCAAACATTGCTTGACCCTGTAGTCTTGGATGTATGCCTACGGTGTGGTCCACCTAGTAAATGACGTTGTTGAGGACGAAGTGAAAAATACCTTGGCTGTTTCTGCAGCTCTGGGTTTAGCAGATCGGTGTGGAATGTACCTCATCTTTTAGCCTGAGGTAGTTCTATCTCCTGTCATCTCTCAGCACTCACAGAAAGAACTTTTTTTAGACCATAGCCACACAGGATAAACTGCAGCAGAATATAGGTGCCTTAACCAGCAAACAAGGTCAAGTCGTTTCTGGATAATTTCTAAAATACCTGCACCGACCTCTGGGAGAACAATTGTATGAGCTGTGTGCAACTTGTCCACGTGTTTAGCAAATTGTTCAACATTTATATTGAAAAGCTGTAGAAACAGACCTTTAATTAAGTTTGTTTGAAGTTTGTTATCACATTCCGTCGACTATTGGTGTTCCATAATGATAACATGATAAAGTATTTTGAGTTCTTCCATATTCAGCTTCATTCAGAGAGGATGGAAAAACATTTATTATGTAAATGCTCACGTGGTTGCAACAAAAGGCCGCCTACTCACCTGTCAATAACTGTGATAAAACAAGAGTTTAAACTGTGCTGTTACCTGCATCTTTAAATAACCATCTGATTGAAATAAATGTATCTGTTAAGTGTATACCTGCACAAAAAATATGGACATCTTTAGTGCAAGTTAGTATACTGTACATTCACAAAAACAGCCTCAAACTGAAGAGGCAGGAAGTGGAGTATTTTAATAAAATGGAGAGGGACATTATTATAAGCCTTTGCAGTGGGTGAGTCACGAACAGTGTGAATAGGAGTCTGGTTTCATGTGGTTTGGAGCTTTTATTCATTCTCAACTAAGTAGTAAGTATCTCATGGAGAGATCACAGTCGTGATGATACACTCATGATACAAGAGTTCCAGTAAACAGGGAGAACTATATTTACCGTCTCCCATCAGAAACCATTTGATTTTTTGTTTCCTTGGTGACATAATGAACACAGTGGATGCCTCTGCAGCTGCCTATAATTACAAAATGATTTATCATGCTGACTTTAATCTGGGTAAGTTAGATCTGCCTAGATTTGTGTTGCTCCATTAGCATTTTTTTTTAAACGTGTACAGCTTGTAAAAATCCGTCCTGGGAAATAGGTCTCGTTTATCCTGCATTCATAATAGCCAGATAAATCAAAATAACCTCTAACATAGAAAACGGTAGCAGCCTTTTTCTGTAAACACAAGTAAACACATTTTTAAAATAAGGCTCTTCTAAAGTTGGATGAAAGCTACATGGAAAGGGAATAATGCGTTTCTGAATATGCTTAATACATAAAAAACAGTATAGTACATGCTAACATTCATTCATCCTTTCATCAATGAATAAGTTTTTGTGGGACTAATGTGCACCATTAAGAGCTATAACCTATATTTAGCTAAACTAAATTACTGGTAGCAACCAAAAGCCTAATCACTCAGATTTGTCTGGACGGAAATGGCATTGGTTTCTGTCTTTGCCATTTCCATGAAATGCAAGACACATTTTACAGGAAAAAGAGAAGCATACATCACTCACGAGTTTTTACATCAGAAATGTTTTAACCACTAAGACCTAATTTGTTATACATTAGTGAGAGTTTTAATTAGGCAAACCAAGCATGCAAAACCATCTTAGTTTGAAAATACTTTTATGTAACCTAGAAACAAACAAGATGAATATTATGGGAAATTACATTCTAGTACATTACACACACACACACACACACACACACACACACACACACACACACACACACACACACACACACACACACACACACATCTGGTTCTTCAGCTATTCTATATGACACTATAGCACGGCTTTACACAGAAACCCATCAATAATTATTTCAAGTGTCTCTCTCTTATAGACTACTATTTGTGACCCAAATATTTACCATATTTACCATATTTTTAGAATGTAGTATATTTATTAACATTTTAAAAAATATATTATTTCATATTTAATATATTTCTGCATTATTCTGTGAATTAGTGTAGCAGTATGGTTCTGCCAACTGTTGTCATAGATTTTAACAGTTACTAGCATAAACTTTAATTATATATTTATTTATGTATCTCGTAACACTTTATTTTAATGGTCCATTTAAGTATCAGTAGACTGTCTGCTTAATATCTGTTGATACAGACATTTAACTGACTAAGAAACTTTGCAAGTTACACTAACCCTAACCCCAAACCTAACCCCAACCTGTCTACTTATAATCTAATGAGAATTAGTTGCAATGTAACTTTGATTCAACAAACGGATCATCAAAATAAAGTGTTACCAGCAGGAAATGTTCATGGGCCAATGACATCACCACATTGAAATGGTCTATAGAAAGGTTAAAAATATTTGGTCGCTATGTTGGGTTAAACTGAACATTTATTGGATTGCATAACAACTCACCTAGTTGGGTTAAAGTTTTAATTTCAATAGTTGACCAGCACAATGGTTTGACAATAGCAGCTACAGAAGACACCAATGTTACAGGGGTAAGTTTTCATATTTCATTTCCATATTTTATTATTGTTTACTGTTCAAAATAGCTTAATTTTAAGTTGTCACAGTAGGTTGTTTTTTCCTAAAATGCCTGTCAATTAGGCCTATATGTCAGCTCTGTATCTGCGTCTGCTGCCTTTGGTTGATTTATCGTAAATGTCCTTAGCTATTCACCTAAACATTATCTGAATTAGGCTATAGGAAGGCCGTTCACAAATTGAATATAAATATAAGTGTGTGGAAAGTGTGAGGGGCATTGATTTCTTTGTCATTTTCAAGGAGCTGTGTGCAAGCCGTGTGCCTCCATTGGAAATAACAAACTTGCGCACGCAAGTTGTGATATGATAAATGAACGGCCCCATATACATGTATGAACAGCCTCTTAAGCAACTTATATAGAAAGTTTTAAAGATTAGATTTATATAGATATTGCCTATAATTCACTTACATATTAATAGTTTCATAAAGTTTTTTCAGACATGGATAAATGTTCTTCAAAATATTAAATAGTATCAATGACATTTTAATGAAGCTCACGCAGTAGACTGTTGTGTCTGATTTTGCAGTACCATGTGGTTAGTGTAGCCTTTAAGTAAAATGCTTTGTAGTTACAATATAGTTTTTTTCATGATTAACCTTTGGTTTGATTTCGTTTGACTTTTAAGTTAATTATTTGTGGTGTAACATGGACGCTTAGGTAATGTTAGAATCTATTTGCAGAAGTTTAATGAAGGGTTTGGTCAGAGACATAAGTGTGAAAACCAGTAAAGCCTGTCTTGGTGCTGGGTGGTCAGGTCTGGCTTGATGAAATTCCTTGATGAGGGAAGGGTCTAGAATGTCCGATGCAGTTGCCCACTGTCAGGTCCATACCCCTCCAGTCCACCAGATATTGGAGCTGACTTCCTCTTCATGTCGAGTCCAGCAACATATTCACCCGATAAGCAGGATTTCCCTCAATGTCCAATGGTGGAGGTGGCTCTGGGGCCTCCTAGCCTGGATCAGCCTCCTGTTGGACCGATTTGAGAAGGGAAATATGTAAGAAGATATATGATAGTTAGCAGGAAGCTCCAGTTGGTAAGTAACCTCATGTATTCTTTTAGGAATTTTGAAGGGACCAATGTTCCTTGGCCTGAGCTTCCTGTTGGGTAGTCGTAACTTGATGTCCCTTGTAGAGAGCCAGACCCGTTGTCCTGGTTGGTAGGGAGGGTCGACGTCGTCAATTGGCTTGAAACTCCTGAACTCTAAAGCCCTCTAGAGACGAAAATGAGCACTTTCCCACAACCTCTAACTACAACGGATCCATTTGTCAATGACTGGGACTGAAGACGGTTCACCTAACCACGGGTACAAAGGAGGTTGGAACCCCAGGACACACTGAAAGTGGATTTGGCCAGTGGAGGGTGAGGGTTAGAGAGTTTTGAGCACATTCAGTCCATGGTAAGATCTCAGACCATCAATGTTGCTCCCAAATACAGTATGTCCTGAGATACCTGAAATATCTTGGTTGAGATGTTCAACTTGACTTTTTGCTGTTTACAGAAAGTTCTCCAGACCTGTGAGGTAAATTGTGTGCCACAATCACTGGCAATATCCTCAGGGAGTCCATAAACTTTGAAAACATGTTGAAAAAATGCTTGAGCAGTTTCCATGGCTGTGGGTAGACTTGTTAAATGGATTAACCGACAGGACAGAAGCGATCGATGATAACCAGGATAGTGGTGAAATTGTTGGATTGAGGTAAGTCGGTGATGAATTCAATAGAGAGAAAAGAATGTATTCTGGACTAGGTGGTGTGTACGAGAAATACCTGGATGACCTGCACAGAGGGAGGTATGGACCCATTGCATGACGCGCTGATGTAAACTCCTTGGTACGTATTGCTTATTCTAAGGACATTGTGGGAGTGGGGGTTGGTGCTGTTGTTCACGCTGGATCTCCTCCATGATAATAGTTCCTTGTTGCCCACATCATAGTTGCATTCAGCTGTAGTCAGTTTCCTGGAGATGAATGCACCTGGGTATAATTTACCGTGTTCCATGTCTCTGTGGCAAAACTGCTCCTATACCTGTCATGAAACACAAGGAGACCCAAATGCGAGAGTAAAGTAAAAGGAATTTAATGTTAGAATGCAATCCAACAAGGCTCAATATATCAGAGATCGTGAATGAGGCGATGGAGAAAGCCAGTGGTAACTTCTCAAGGGGACGTTGCAACTACACAGCTGAGGGAAACTTCAGACAACAGAGCAGGAAGTAACAGTCACAGTCGAAGCTCATAGATGATCACATGAGGAACAGTTCAGGAAGCAGGCAATAGCCACAGAAGATAACATCCACAATGATCGAGGGTTACAGAGACTCACCACCAGCATGTACATGAACGGACCCTGGAGACACAAACACAAGATGGAACATAACGGACTGACAAAAACGAGACGTGACGAATGAACTTAAATAGCTGCGCTAACACCGAACAGCTGCTGTCGCTAATCAGCCCACATGACCACACAGCTGACGGGGAAAGCAAACAGACAATCAAACAACACACTCACGCCAACACAGGTACAGCCACAAGCACACACAGACACACAGATCCCTGAGCCGTGACATTACCCCCCCTCTAATGAGCGGCTTCCAGACGCTCCAAAGACAGTTCAGGCGGGAGGTGGAGCGGAGGCGGAACAGGGGGAGGGATGGAGGGACAAGAACATGCAACTGGGGATTAGGTTCAGGAAGCACTAACAGTTCGTTCGACCCCGGTGGGTCAGGAGGCTTAGGTTCAAAAGGCACTGGCGGTTTGTTTGACCCCAGTGGATCAGGAGGCTTAGGCACAGGAGACACTGGCGGTACGTTCGACCTCATTGGGTCAGGCGGCTTTGGCTTAGGATGCACTGGCAGATCGTTCGACCACAGTGGGTCAGGGGGCTTCGGCTCAAGGAACACTGGTAGTTCATTTGACCCCATTGGGTCAGGGGACTTCGGCTCAGGATACACTGGCAGTTCGTTTAACCACAGTGGGTCAGGGGGCTTTGGCTCAAAGAGTACAGTCAGTTCGTTCAACCCCAGTGGATCAGGAGGCTTAGGTACAGGAGGCACTGGCAGTTCGTTCGACCCCGTTGGGTCAGGCGGCTTCGGCTCAGGATGCACTGGCAGATCGTTTGACCCCAGTGGGTCAGGTGGCTTCGGCTCAGGATACACTGGCAGTTCGTTTAACCACAGTGGGTCAGGGGGCTTTGGCTCAAGGAACACTGGCAGTTCATCTACCCCCAGTGGGTCAGGGGGCTTTGGCTCAAAGAGTACAGTCAGTTCGTTGAACCCCAGTGGTTCAGGCGGCTTCGGCTCAGGATGCACTGGCAGATCGTTCGACCACAGTGGGTCAGGGGGCTTTGGCTCAAGTACACTGGCAGTTCATTTACCCCCAGTGGGTCAGGGGGCTTTGGCTCGAAGAGTACAGTCAGTTCGTTCAACCCCAGTGGGTCAGGAGGCCTGAGTTCAGGAAATACTGGCAGTTCGTTCAACTCCAGCGGGTCAGAAGGCCTGAGTTCAGGAAATACTGGCAGTTCGTTCGACTCCAGCGGGTCAGGAGGCCTGAGTTCAGGAAACACTGGCAGTTCGTTCGACTCCAGCGGGTCAGGAGGACTAGGTTCAGGAAACACTGGCAGTTCGTTCAACTCCAGCGGGTCAGAAGGCACTGGGGCTGGAGCAGACACTGGCGGGCGCACTGGGGCTGGAGCAGACACTGGCGGGCGCACTGGGGCTGGAGCCGACACTGGCGGGCGCACTGGGGCTGGAGCCGACACTGGCGGGCGCACTGGGGCTGGAGCAGACACTGGCGGGAGCACTGGGGCTGAAGCAGACACTGGCGGGCACTCTGGAGCTGGAGCCGGCACTGGCGAGGAGGACTTTCTCTTCCTCCTCCGCCTCTGGGCGCGGGTCAACCCCTGGGGGTTGGGCATGGACTGGGAGGTAGTGCTGACGGTAGCTAGAGGGGTCCATTCCCCCTGCAGGGTCTCCCTCTCCTCCTGAAGCATATAGTCCACAAACTGCCCGTACGACCAACCCACCATTCTCTGGATCTGTAGCGGAAGCAGAGGCTTCATTCATTTATTCATTCATTTTCTTTTCGGCTTAGTCCCTTGTCCAAAGCAAAATTTAGGTGGGTAATTAACACCCAGTTATTCAAATTTAGCCCCTCAGCAGCACTACGGAATCTCACTGTGAATTTTTTAAGGTCCGAGCCGCATTGCCGCAGCGACTGCAACCACACGAGCTGCGCAAGGTGTCTGAAGAAGGGGCAGACCTCACTCTGCTGGATCCCCGAAACTCTCGCTGGGTTCATGATGGTCAGTCCGTTCTGTCATGAAACACAAGGAGACCCAAATGCGAGAGTAAAGTAAAAGGAGTTTAATGTTAGAATGCAATCCAACAAGGCTCAATATATCAGAGATCGTGAATGAGGCGATGGAGAAAGCCAGTGGTAACTTCTCAAGGGGACGTTGCAACTACACAGCTGAGGGAAACTTCAGACAACAGAGTAGGAAGTAACAGTCACAGTCGAAGCTCATAGATGATCACATGAGGAACAGTTCAGGAAGCAGGCAATAGCCACAGAAGATAACATCCACAATGATCAAGGGTTACAGAGACTCACCACCAGCATGTACATGAACGGAGCCTGGAGACACAAACACAAGATGGAACATAACGGACTGACAAAAACGAGACGTGACGACGGAACTTAAATAGCTGCGCTAACACCGAACAGCTGCTGTCGCTAATCAGCCCACGTGACCACACAGCTGACGGGGAAAGCAAACAGACAATCAAACAACACACTCATGCCAACACAGGTACAGCCACAAGCACACACAGACACACAGATCCCTGAGCCGTGACAATACCATGATCAGAGGCATCCACTTCTACGATAAAAGGTGAGTTAGGGACTGGATGTTTCATCAAAGGTGCAGATGTAAACCTTTCCTTTAAGGCAATGAATATTCCTTTAGCCTTCTCTGTCCACTTTATCATAGTAGGTTTTCCCTTCAGGAAAAATATTAAGGGTGCATGGGGCGACAGAACTGTTATTTCTGATAAACCGTCTGTAAAAGTTTGTAAAACCCAAGAATCTCTGTAGTTCTTTGATCGTGGAGAGTACTGGCCATTCCGTGAGTGCTTGAACCCTCAATTCTTTGATTTTAGCTTCATGGTGACTGATGTGGTAGCCTAAAAATGAAGTCTGCTTAATGTGGAAATTTCTCTGTCTTTACATAAAGTTGATTCTCCAGTAATCTAGAAAGGACATTTCTGACGTGGTTGACATTATCTGCTTCAGACTTAGAATAAATGAGAACATCATCAATATAAGCGACCACATATTTGTTGAGAAGGTCCTTGAAGATCTCATTAATAAAAATCTGAAAGACAGCCGGAGCGTTTGCAAGTCCATCGGCCATTACCTGGTACTCATAGTCCACCCTGTTGGTGAAAAACGCAGTTTTCCATCTATACCCTTCCCAGATTCTATTTGGATTGTAAGCACTTCTTAAGTCCAGTTTAGTGTAAATGGTGGCTTCACATAGTTGTCATAGAGCAGAGTGGACTAAAGGATGTGGGTGGTGGAATTTAACTGTGACATTGTTAAGTCCTCTATAATCTATGCATGGACTCAAACCTCCATCTTTCTTATATGAAGAAAAACCTGACAGCAGCTGGCGATGTGGATGGGCGAATGAAACCAGAATCCAGGGCTTTGTTGATATACTCATGCATGGCTTGACTTTCAGTTAGAGAAACAGAGTAAACTCTATTCTTGTGAAGCATTGCATTGGGGAGCAGATCAATAGCACAATCCTAGGGGCGTTGTGGAGGAAGTTGAGTAGCTTTAGTTTTGCTAAATACTTCAGACAGATCTTGGTAACAGTCAGGAATGATTACCGTTTTATTTGTTTCTGGGCTCTCAATGCTGGTTGTCAGACATGGTTGGGGTTTCATGGTGATGCATTGGTTTAAACAGAATGATGACCATTGTGTCAATTCTCCTTGATGTCGGACAATTTCAGGATCATGAATGAACCACCATGGGTGTACCAAAATTGATTGAATTGTTAATTCACAACATAATTCACAACAATATCAGTTTGAAGAGTAGCAGGCAGTGTATAAGATTTGTTGGTGAGCACAGAGAAGTGTTCAATAATTACCCAAGGAGGGTATCATGGCTTGTGCGCACATCCAATGCTGCTGCGAATGATGGCCTGCCTCACCACATGACAAGGACAACTGGAGATGTCTACGCCTTTCTCTCTCCTCTTCAGGTAGATGGGAAGTGTTAAGCTGCAAGGGCTCTTCCGTTAGGGTGGTTTCAGTGGAAATCACGGTCTGAGGTCATTTATTACCCTTACGTCAAGGTGCTTGTCTCGTGGGATTATCCATTTCAATAGTTTGACAAAATCTAAAAAGGATAGATCATCTTCTTTAAATGCTATTTCTGTCTGTAGATCTATATTGAGACTACGATGAAACATGACTTTCAGTGCAACATCATTCCAACCACTCTGGGTAGCGAGTGTTCTGAATTCAATCGCATAGTCAGCAGCTGTGCGATTACCTTGCATAATGTTGATGAGTTGCGTCGACACTACCCTTGCCGGGTATTCAAACACTTCACGGATTTGTTAAATAAAATTCTCCAGTGACCTTTTTAATTGAGAATCAGATTCCTAAACAGCTGCGGCCCAGTCAATAGCTCTGCCATTTAAGAGCTTCATTAAAACCGCACATTCTTGTCTTCGGAGTCAAAATTTTCCCCTTGATTTTCCGAATGAATTTTTACTTGATGAAGAAAACCCTTGCATTGTTCATCAGTGCCATCAAACTTATTTAGAAGGGCAAAGGGATCGGATGTAGTTAGTCAGATGTTCATTAGCTAACTGAAGTTGCATTAGCTGTTCCTGGTAGGCCTTTAGCACCTCGCTTTGGTATACTAACGTAGTTTGCAGGTTGAAAACTTCCGCTGGATTCATGGTAGGTGAAGTATTCTGTAACGTGGATAAAGAGCAATGTTAGAACCCATTTGAGGAAGTTTAATGAAGGGTTTGCACAGAGACACGTGTTTGCACGTAAAAACAGGCAAAGAGTCGATAACAGGAGAGCAGTTCAGATATTTCGACAAACACAGGGGAAATATAACAGACGTGAGTAATAAGGCAGACAATGGGTCAAGGCAGAGCAAAAGGGCAAAAACAAGAAACATTCGTAAACAGGCCATGTCATAAACAGGATAGCAGTCAGGAAAATCCCTTGGGACAACGCTCAGTATGGCAGGTAAATGGGCAATACTTCGCAAAGCATCAGTGTCTGAGTCCTTGCTGATATGCAAACCAAACAGGAAGTAAGTGTAGAGGAAGCAGTGACGAGTCAGTACTCGGGCTCGGGCTCCCTCTGCTGGCATGGCATTACATGTGGTCAGCAGAAATAAGAAAGTCAATCCACAACTTGAGCGTGACTAAATGATATATATATTTATATTTATGTAATCTCTTTAAATCCTGTTAGTTCAGCAAGACTCAAATAAAAAACAAATAAAAAGTTAAAACAACATTTTTTATTATATAATGAAATCACTATAAATTTGAAGAATGCTGCATGGCAACTTAACAGTTATTGAAAGTCATTGTCTTTTACAGTGTGTGTGTGTGTGTGTGTGTGTGTGTGTGTGTGTGTGTGTGCGTGTGTGTGTGTGTGTGTGTGTGTGCATGTGTGTTATTTATTTATTTTATTTTTTGCAACAAATGAAAGTCGACTGAAATTTTTTAAAATAATAAATATTGCATTGTTTTGAAATTGTGAGAAGATGAATTGTCTTAAAATATTACCGGAAAAAGTTTTCTTTAAACAATATTTAACTGTCCCTTACCATTCCAGTAAAGATTTTGATCCATTCTGTCTTATCCTTTGTGCTCGGTAGATAGCTGTTCCTTGCATGTATTCTTTAATCTGATTAGCTGGTTGCTTGCTCTTCTTTAGGTCCTCTGACATTTTTTAAATGGTCTGCCTGATTCATTTTTTAATCTACATAAATCAAAGAGCAGAGTGATTAATATCACAACAACTCAAAGCAATGTTTTAATAATTTACATTTATATACTTTTAAATTGATCTAGTTATCGTTTGGATGTTACCAATTATTACATTTGCTTGTTGAATGTTGGAGGGGAAAAATGGGTTAAAAAATCCTATAGACTTTCATTTAAAAGAGGCCCCCATTTCCAGTGATCCGAATACAACAGAGACCTGGGGGATGGGCCATTTTGACTTCAGCCAGTATAACAAGCAGTATGCTGGCAACCACAAAGGATCTTCCTAACAGCTACTTAGTGCACTGTACCTCTACACAGAACATCCTCAATTACTATATTTAATCCACTTAGAACCACCTACATCACCTTTGAAACTTAACAAACATAGTCCTATATGACATTTTAATTATATAAAAATGATAGTCTTTTTGCTAAAAGTTTTGTTTTTATATATATAAAACATTTTTTGCATATACTTGTCAATAAAAGTAATACATATATTAAATAGATTAAATCCTGGTAATTAAAAGAACATTTAAATAATATAAAAATAAGCCTGCCATGTCTGCTAGAGAGTTCACTAGTCTGTGCCCATCACCCATAACTACGTCAGAGCAAAACTAGGTCAACCCTTTCTTTCACGGATCAACCAGATCACTTCAGCGTGCTTGTGAAACTGATGCTTTGTTCTCCAGGGACCTACTAAGTCCCCAAGCCCTTCACTACTCCCTTTGTCCTTTCCTTCTCTATATATTCCTCCTTTCCATGCACTAAACCTGTGTCCGTCTGTACATTTGCACATGGATAATCTTCACTGTATTGCTACCATTCCTGTCTTAGCATTTTTTGTACTGTCTGTCTGCAGAGTAAGAGAAGGCTTGTGATTACAGACTACAGTTGGAAGCTGTTTAGCGAAGCAGAAAAATGTAGCAGTGAAGACAACCAAGAGATTCAGCAGTGATAAGCAGCTGCATTTGTTTTAGGGTAATTTTATAGTTCTCGTATATGATATAGGGTATTTTGTAGTTATAGCTAAATTATTTTGTTGGAGCTTGGTTACTTTCAAAAAGATTATTTGTCCAAAATGTATTACGCAGTACTAAATAATGTGATTCAATGTGCAGGAATATAAAGGAATTTTCTGAACAGATTTTTCTCAGGTGTTTTACTCATGTTTTGAATTATTTTTCGCATTGTGTTGTGCTTCAGTGTTCAAGTACTAAAATTGGTTGTTAATTTAATGGCAAAACTGTCTGGTAGTTTGTTTGTTTTTTCACTTATGATATTGCTTTTCTTTTGTTTTTCATTTGAGTTCCTTTAGAAACTTTAAAAAAAATTTAATCATTGAAAATGTATGGTCTATCATGAAAGGGAGAATTAGATAACAATGATCATGGACTATGGAGCACGTCACATGTCATACTGGAAAAATTTCTGCACAAACATTTTTGTCGGTGAAAATCTTTTGTACCTTAGTCAGTTACAAATAACACACTTCTGTTTTTACTGCATTTTGCAAAATGTTCCAGCCTTTCCAGAATAGCGGTTGTGTATTAATCTAGACCCAGGCACATGCAATGTGAAGTGGTGAAGTAATAAACATCAACCCCTTGGACATAAAAATGTCTAGAGCTGTCGAAGTTTAATTGAAATAAAAAAAATTGTATTATGCTTTGGTCTTAGCTGCCGGTAATGTTATTTCTAGATAGGACCAGTGTCCTCAATGCCCCGTTTCACATATTTGCCCATATATATGTCAACATATGATATATTCTTCACTATGTTAAGTTGACAACCAACATTGTCTTGCAAGAAGGATGGTTCTTTTAATGTCTGTGGGGGAGTGTTGAAATGCATAATTTATAGGATTTATGGAAGCTTTGGCATCCGTACTGTATATAATGTTCAGTAAAGAAGTGGTAGAAGGCGTGAAAGAAAGAGAGACACATAGCAGGAATGAGAGCTCTCTACAGTTTTGTTTAAATAAGCGTTGGTGGGTGATGCATTTCACAAGTTCCTCTTATGCCATTGGTTATTTGGGATAGACTGTGTGAGAATTCTTAGCTTGCCCACAAAAGTGGGAGAATCAGTGAATGAGAGGCAAAATGAAAGCACATTCAAAGGAGTCATTGCTACAGCGGTGGTAAAATCACTAAATGGGTCAGATTAATGGTTTAGGCGTCCAATTTGTTAAGTTAGGGTAGATTAGACACTCACTAAGGGGATGTAGAGGGACATTTGTTGTCTACCAGCAGTGTTCATTTGAGAAAAGCTATGCAATATGTCTCTAAAGTGCTCAAGGGGAGACACAGAAATGCACTCTCAGTTCTAAGAACTAATGAGTTCAGAAAATGATTGCTATATTTTACAGCTTCTTGGAATGTGTCATAAATTGACATATGAACTTACTGTACAGCTGATATTTTAATCTCAATTTCAGTTCAGGTTGTCAGGATGTTCTTTGTGGTTTCTAGGAAATAGTATGTGGTTCAAAATCAAACAGCCCAATCTATCATCCAAAAATGGTAAAGTATGTTATATGCCCATTGATTAATCAAAGGACAAACAGCAATAAAATAAATGAATACAACAATTTATCTAAATACAATTTTCAAATTTAACCAAAAAAAAATGTTACTGTATATTGAATTTTATAAAAGTAACTCTTGATTTTTGTGGCGCAAACAACAAAGAATTTGCAATTTCATGTCTTTGAGATTGACTGTATCACATATTTCTTGCTAGAGAACTTTCTAGTTTGGCGGCTCCCCTCACACTACTTTGGAACCTCAGCACAACTAATCTAGCAAGAACAAAACACCAGCTGACAGTTCCAGTCAATATTCGTTGGGCTTTGGAACAGTTTGCTCACCTCTATCCAAACTTCTGTTAAAAGAACACTGTATATTCTGTATATTATTTGAGTGTCAAACATGAATACACTCAATGTTATGATACACCCCTTTGGTGGTCATGAACCGGCATTAATATAACACATTTTGATTCTGCACTAACCTGCAAGAGCCAAGAGCAACAGTCTGCAGACACGACTGATTTGCTTTGCTTTCAGCCTGAGAAAAAGATGAGATGTGAACTGAGGGAGGTGTTTTTCTAATCTGCAAAGCATGGGAAGTTTCTTCACATAACTTTGTTAGCAAGATTTAGTTCCTTTCAAAACAGCAATGGTGCATCATAGAAATACACCGAGTGCAAATGTATGTGCAAACTGTAAACACAAAGGTGAAAATAGAGAGAATAAGTGGAGATGCAGCTGCCAACATGTTAAAGTTTTCTTTTCTTTTCTTTTCTTTTTTTTTTTTTTTGAACATGCCTGAACTTGTTTTAAGCGTCAAGGCACATTTCAGTGGAGACTCTATGGGTTCTCATTTCCACTGCACATGATCAGAATACAAAATAGTTTCAAGGCCACTTATACAAATTGTGTGATATAAAGTAGAGCATTAACTTAAAAATCATATTTAATTCAACCTAATTTTCCTTCCTTTGAGAAATAAAAAAAGTCTTGAACTGTTCTTTATAACATGACTTCACGGCTCCTTCTGTAATGTCAAAATATAAAACAAATTTATTATCTTGAAAACTGCATTTGAGTTCATCTTCTTAAACACATGTGCTATGTGACCATTCGTCATCCTATAATTTTGACAAACAACTCAATACATTTAGATATGCAGACATGGTCAAGACAATCTACTGCAATTTAAACTGAGCACCAGAATGGTGAGGAAAGGTGATTTAAGTGACTTTGAATGTGGCTTGGTTGTTGGTGCCAGACGGGCTGGTCTGAGTATTTCAGAAACTGCTGATTTACTGGGATTTTCAGGCACAATCCTCTTCAGGGTTTACAGAGAATGGTCTAAAAAAGAGAAAATATCCAGTGAGCGGCAGTTCTGTGGGCGCAAATGCTGTGTTGATGCCAGAAGTCAGTGGAGAAAGGCCGAAGGCCGAAGACCACACCAGGTGCCACTCCTGTCAGCTGGGGCAAACTGGAGCTCATGAAAATTCGACATTAGAAGATTGGAAAAACGTTGCCTGGTTTGATGAGTCTCGATTTCGCCCGCAACACCCCACTTCCTAACTTCACTTTCGGTGGCACGAACACAGTTAGGGCAGCACGACCATAGTTTTCCTAGAGCGCCAGTTAAGCTTGCACCACTACTGCTTGTATCAACGGTTCAGGCTGGTGGTGGTGGTGTAATGGTGTGGGGGACACTTTGACACACTTTGGGCCCATTAGTACCAACTGAGCATCTTGTAAATGCCACAGCCTGCCTGAGTATTGTTGCTGATAAATGTCCATGCCTTTATGACCATAGTTTACCCATCTGATGGCTCCTTCCAGCAGAATAACGTGCCATGTCATAAAGCGCGAGTCATCTCAGACTGGTTTCTTGAACATGACAATGTGTCACAAGATCTCAATCCAATAGAGCACCTTTAGGATGTGATGGAATGGGAGATACCGATCATGGATGTGCAGCCAACAAATCTGCAGCAACTGTGTGATGCTATCATGTCAATGTGGATCAAAATCTGAAGAATATTTCCTGTGTATTGTTGAATCTATGCCATGAAGGATTAAGGTAGTTCTGAAGGCAAAATGGGGTTGTACTTGTACTAGTAAGGTGTACCTAATTAAGTGGCCATTGAGGTATTCCACACATATGGATTCATCTTGAATTCTGACTACATAAATCATATTTTTTATGGAAAGATATTATTCCTAAAATGTTCTTTTATTGTTAAAGCATACATTTACAGACTATGTTTTTTCCCTTTGTGTAAACTATTCTTTAAATATCCGAAACAATTATAATTCAGGCAGGATCCTTGCTCAAAGTCTGTGAAAAGCGAATGTTGGTTTATAATGTTCAGCCACATAAATGTGAATAGTAAATTTCAATTGTTTATTTATTTATTTGGTGATATTTTTGAAAGCCTTGAAGGAGTAGAAAAATATTCTGTGATATGATATACTATAAATATAAATCAAGCCATATCTGGTACTAGCACTTTTTTGAAGGGACATGTTTAGTAAGGACATAAATCATAATTATAGTGAACGGGTAGCAGAACATCTAGTAATGTTAATAAATAGAACACATTCAGATCATTATGTTTAACAACCCTGAAGCTTCAAGCAATGTATGGGATCACAGTGATGTAATTACCATTAACTGTATAGCCCATGGGTCTGTCTGCATGCTCAGCTAAAGTGGCGGCACAGTGAATGTTGTTCTGCAAGAATTACAGTAGCTTTGTGAACTACAATAAACTTCTGTATCTACAGCATTGCACAATCCATGTGTATTGGTACAGGTGAAACTGCAAAACAAAGTGGCAGAATTTCAGGACAAATTGTTCCAGTGCTTATTATGTCATAAAAAGCAGCCAATGAGTGTTAGGTCTTGGGTTAGTTGCATGTAATTATGCATTATTATTACTATAGTGCGTGAAACATGTAACATTAACACCTTAAAGTAAATTGTTACCAGAATTTGTTTTAAAAAAATGTAGTTCTATTTAAAAGTAAGCTAACGTGCACTTTTTCACGTTGGTACACATTGGTACACAATGCTTATTTTGCACAGCCATTTATTAGGTGGGGAAATATGTTGTCTTTACCACTCCTGCTCATGTCCAATAGGGTTAGACATTTTTTAGCTGTGCGCAGTGACCATGAATTAAACATTCAGAAAACACTGTATAAAGGTAGTGTGCATGGGAGGATGCCAAAGAGTGATACATGATAAACAAAATAGGTTCATTCCTAATATGAAAAATGTTTGGAAAACAATAATACTAAAATAAACACTGTATATCCAAAAACAAAAGCTCAGTGAGAGAGACTCTATTTAACTTTTTTACTGTATTTTATATATGATAGTGTATTCTATGTAATTATGCTCTGCTTCTATTTTAGTGACTTTTTTTACATTCTGTAAGGGGTCTACAGATGAAAAATAGCCATTTTTGGCTAATTCTGGCACGTTTTACAGTAATGTTTATTAATGTGCATTGACCCTGTAAACAAATAAACTAAACAAAATTAAACAAAAAAAAATAAAATAAAATAAAAGATTAACAGGTATGCAGAAGCCATTTTGTTCATGTTGGACAAATAGGACCATTTACTATAAACTGATTATACAGAAAATGTTACTTAGCTCATTTTTATTTTATAGCCAGATTTATGGGGAGTTTTTAATTCTTACATTTTAAAATCATAAACGCCCATCCATATATT
This sequence comes from Danio albolineatus, assembly GCA_903798035.1. Taxonomy (NCBI): domain Eukaryota; kingdom Metazoa; phylum Chordata; class Actinopteri; order Cypriniformes; family Danionidae; genus Danio; species Danio albolineatus. The sequence continues at coordinate 1,430,523 of CAIGQQ010005973.1, read as the reverse complement.
TTGTGATCAATTTATTGATTTACATTTTATTGCCTGTTGCCTGCTATCTTTTTACTGTAGAACTTGGATAAAATCAATCTCTAGCACAGAGTGCTTTGGATGGTAGTCTATACTTGCACCAGGAGATTTCTGCAAGTTAACCTCCCCCATGATCAGGCCACCCACATTCTCAGTCATGTGCCTGGGATTGACTATTCTATAAGAGTCCAGTGTACTCCATATTGAATCCTGACTGACAGGGAATAATGGAACACAGGAAATGGCCCCTGCTTTGAATATAACCACTAAACTTTTCTTGGTGCTTTATATTTTTCAAATCCCACCCATGTCATCTTGAAAAGGAAGTTTAATTTCTTAGACTTTTCAGAGAATGAAAACTAAACATCACAACCACCATCTGTACAACTAAAGTACTATTGACAATATTCATTTTACTATTATTCTCTTTGTGAAATCATTGCTAAAAAAGATACTTTTTATACTCACAATATATTTAAGACAATATTTACATAAAAAAGGAAACATAGTTATTGTGTAAATGTGATATTTAAAAACACTGAGTTGTCCTTTAGGTGGGATATTGTTTAGGTCAGGGACATGGTTAATAATATGATGTTGGCAGTTAAGGGATTGGAATATTTTCAATGGTGTAACAACAGACGTGTTTACAGAAATTAAATACAGCTGGAATTATAGATATAAAAATGCATCTACACAATTAGTGCATTGTATCAGAGAGTTTATTAGAACATTGTATTGTGTGTATTGTAGTAGAACTGTGCATGAAAATAAGACTTTTCTTAGGTCTTTATTGTTTTCTTAAAATAAAGTTGCAATCAGGTGATTGAACTTAATCTATTTTCACAGACACAGCATATGGTATATTAAGTTTTATTGCACTTTAATTTAGTTTTTTATATTTTCCTTGGAATTCAGAATTGTGCATTTTATGAGGAAAGTGTGACTAAATTAAGATGAATATGCCCTAGTATGATTTTTTTTCTTCTTTTTTTGCAATATCACTACTTCGCAGCATCCTTAGTGCACAGTGATACACTGAGGACATTCTCTGCTCTATTCTGAGAAGGCTAAGTGTTCCGGTACTGAGAAACAGGGTGACTGTGAAAGTCAGCTTGATTTGATTAAGTAAACGGAACAGTGAATTACAGAGAAAATGTTGCATGACACACGTTTATGCTTACAATCTTTCTTTATGCACTATAGAAAACAAGAACAAACCAAATCTAATACAGTTTTGGGGAAAATAAACAATTACAAAATTTTCTATCATATGGAATGCCTTTTTGTTAAAAATGTGCTAAAGCTTTACAATTATTACAAGTAATGAAGCTTTTCTATATGAACACAGCGATTTATTTATATTAAGAGTATACACATACCATAGCATCTAATTTCACATGAGTATTAACTTTGTATCATATTTAATAATCTACACTGTTAACAAATTCCTGTGAAATCTGCAGTAACTTACTGGCACCAGTTTGCCAGTAACTTACTGTAAATCAAGTACGGCAAAAGTACTGTGTTTACTTTTACAGAACCATTTATCTTGCCATATAGGTATTTACAGAATTGTATATCTAACTTTACTGTAAAATATAGAGTCATTTTCATAAAGCAACTTTAAAATACAGTAACATGTTGCACAAAGGACTTAAAGAAAAATATGATTTTGATTCACAACCTAGATTTTGCATTGACCATCATCAATTTGAAATCTAATTGACCACACATGGAGAGTTTGGAAGCCATCTGTAAAACTTCCATTGAAAGGTTGGTCTGATTGTGTCTTCCATTTTATGAGGTTGATAGTATAGATATTGAGCATTGATAGAAAAGCATACAGTAGTATAATATAGTATAGTATAGTATAGTTTATAATTAGAAAATAGACATTTAGTTGTTCAGCTGTAAAATGAGAGAAGATGTTTCATTTAAACTGTCATAAGGGGTAGCAGCTGTGTACTGAGTACTGCCTGTACATCCAAATGGATTTGACCATTGGTTCTTCACTGATTTTTATACAAGGCAGTGAGTATAGAACGGCAAGGCACTTTAACAAAAATTTGTAGGCTGATCAATAGAATTCCACATAAGCTAACTTGCATGTATAGTCAATCCAATCAAACAATTATACAAGAAAATATTTTAGCTCCAAATTTTCACATTCAGTTCAGTGTGTTGCTTGCTTTTATTAGAGGCAACTTTCTGTGAAGTGTAAATGTAAATTGTTAATGATTTTTTCGCTGATAATCTATCAATATCACCATTTCTTTTGTTTGAACATAAACACACACACACACACGTACGCACACACACACACACACACACATACACACCTACTCTGAAGAGAGGCAGTTTTCCTGTTGTTTCTGTGATGTGAGGAGGACACAAACATATGATAATTTTTGGGACATGAACTTAAAGGGATAGTTCACCAAAAATATGAATTTACTCACTATTTACTCACATTCAATTGGTTTTTATATGTTTTTTTAAGTTAAACACAAAAGAAAATTATTTTGAAGTAAGGAGTTCTATAGTAGGAAATGCAATAGAATTCAATGGTTAATGGTTTGCAACCTTTTTTTAAATCTCTTTTTTTTAACAGAGGAAAGAAACTCAAAAAATGTTTGAAATAAGTGTGAACTATCACTTTAAGGACAGATTGAGGGGTTGGGGCCCATTTGGGGTATTTATTAATCCACTGATGGGGGCCCCCTTTCACAGTTGCTTCGGGCATTGAGTCAATGTGATATAACTTAGTAAAGTCTACTCTTAAAGAAAATCCGCCACATTATAATTGCCACACTTTGAATATCATGATAACAGATATGATTTAATTTCTAATACATATCATGGCTAGTTATCTTCTTCCTCTTGAAACACCGTGAATCTCCAGCCATTAGTTTGGCATGTCTGGATGAACGAGGCGTAAGGGGGACTGGCACTGACGCAAGCCGGAGGGCGTGGTTAGTGCTCTGGTGTTCCTGCCACTGAAGGATTCAGAGTGTGGTGACTCGGGCGGAGTCGGGTTTACTGTCGGGAAACGAGCACAGTTGTTAAGTTAAAGATATTTTTTTAAAAAGAAGCTCATTTTGATGTATAGTTGAAATTTAACTACTACTGGAGGTTGTTTCCCCGAAGACTCGTCGTATGAAGCGCTTTATAGCTGTTGGGGTGGTTGGATTTCTTGGAGAGGTGCGTAAACTGGAGTTACGGGAAGCGAAGGAGATTTTCTCGGCCCTGGCTATCATGAACGGGACCCTTACAACTTGCTAAAGTTCGGAGAAATTCTTCATTTTCTTTCGGCTTTCATCATTCCTTGCTAGGTATGTTTGTTTTATGAAATGGGCCGTGTTTTTATATGACTATGTGTTTCAGTCTTGAGATTAAAGGAGGTTTGGCAGGATCGCTTTACTGTGTCGATTGTTCCAGTACAGCGTGTCCCAACTGCATCCTATTACAGGCTCTTCGTTTACTTAACTACTTGACACTGGCGATTTACTCTCTCCCGCATCTCTTCATTTATGTGTTGGAGATGAAATTGTACTTTTTCTAATGTTGATTTGCCTATAAAACTATCGTTTCGTTTAAGTTACATATTTTTATTATTATTACTTCAGGCTAATGTTAGCCTATGTGCTAACCCCGAGCATGCAGAATTAATGTAACTTAAATATGTGAATGTAATATTAAGTTAAAAGTCTTAAGTAAGCGCCATATGCACGGAGACTTCATGCGGTCAGTTCAATGTAAATGTATCTGCTGTGCGATTTGTAGTTTTTGTTTAAATATTGAATTTTGTGTAGATAAAGATACGCTTTAATTAGCCTAACGTTATCTGCAGCACTGTCGTACGGATTAGTTTACGCATGGCTAAATTATTCTAGTTGATTTTGACCATTGCGCTGATTAATAATTGTTAAATAATCGATTAGATAATTACATGAAACTCGTAGAGGGTTTTGCTCTGTCAGCATTTCGACTCTGTAGTTTCTTCTGCGCCATTTGGTCTTTTATTCGTACTTGTGCAGAAAGGTTGAGCTACACTTGTCCTTTTGACGTCGCCTTTATGCATGCGCTGCTAGCTATATTGTAATTGCTAAACAATCAAACTTTTTGTTGTTTATTGACATGACAACATCACGTGTTTATACAAAAGCTGCAGCTGTAATAGTAAAATATTTACCATGGCTTAATTTGTATTTCGTGGCGTGTTTACACGTATGTTTTTATTTTTTGCTAAATGTGTTATAGATACATTTAATTTTTAAATAAATATATAAATAAAGAAAGAAGTTTGTTGTTCAACATGTATAATGATTTCTTTTTTGTGTTGTAGGTTTGAATTACTCTTTCATATCCCTGGGAGCAGGCCTCACACAGATGGGAAGAGTCTGTATGAAGCACCTTGAAGGTGCACCCAATCATTGGACTATCAGTTTCACATAATCCACTTTTCCAAACAGACTGTCCAGTGCGGATGGTGATGAAAATAAAGGCTTTAAGTCTTTGGATAAAATCTTTTTACTTATTTGACTCTCAAATAAGTAGTGGTTCTGATTGATAGTTGATAGTTTTTGTGACGACACAAAAGTTTGAAACAACGTCAAAATGAGTGCAGAAGGATATCAGTACAGAGCACTGTATGACTATAAGAAAGAGAGGGAGGAGGATATTGACCTGCATGTAGGGGACATTCTTACAGTCAATAAAGGTGCACTAGTAGCACTTGGCTACATGGAGGGGATGGAGGAGAGACCAGATGAAGTTGGTTGGCTGCCTGGCTTTAATGAAACCACTCAGGAAAAAGGGGACTTTCCTGGAACGTATGTGGAGTTCATCGGCAAGAAAAAAATTTCTCCACCAACTCCTAAACCAAGACCTCCAAGGCCTCTACCAGTTGCCCCAGGGCCATCAAGGCAGGACTCTGATTCTGAGCAAGGTGAGTGAGCTTTTTTTTTTCTCCCCCAAAATGTAATTTTAAGCCTTTGTGCCACCTCTAGCTATCTGGTAATGTTGCTAATTGGACTAAAACTTATTTTGTTTTCATAAACACCACAGTTGAGTTCAAATTTGCTTTTGAATTAAAATTATAATTCTTCTGATCGTCTAGCCTCTTTAACCGATTTTTAGATAGTTGCATAATTTCACAAAAGATGTCTATTGTTAACTGTTAGACTTATTTTTGGTCACCAGAGTTAATTTTAACCAGTGGTCTCCAGCAGATCCTGATTATTTTCAGCAGTAAAAATTGTTCATAACCATATTACCTGGATTTCAAGTTGCAGAATTTTAACCAACCCTCTACCCTCTTAACTAGACCCATTCATGCTTCTGCCAAACCCACTTGCTTCTCTAAATACCCACTCACCCCTTATTCCATTTTTGTAACTAGCGACCAGATTTTGCACCACCATTTCATCAAGAGATTGGATTTATAGCTGCAGCACACAAATGTCCCTTGAATATTTCAGGCTGTTTAAGGTTTGCGCTGGGCTATGGTTCATAATTGCAAACATGGCAGGAAGCCCAGATTTGGATGAAGGTTTGCTCACAGTAGTTTGTAATTGTCTGACATTGCTGCATCTTTCACACAACCACAGTATGAGCGTTTAGAGCCCCCTATGGCTCCCTGAATATATCATCCAGCTCTCTTAATATGTACTTTATTTATGTATTTATTTACTAGTGATGTTACATGTAAATTCTTAAAAGGTTTGATCTGTGGATTTACATGTGTAATACAATACAGGTTCTAAGGGAGCCTACAAAAAGAGCTTTGAATCTGTTTTGATGCGTTTCTGTTAGATTTTTGCTATTTAATGTAATGGCGCACATTTATTTTAAAAAATATTAGTAATAATAATGATTTTTAAAGCGTGTTAAATTAAAGATACAAGCCAGTATTTTGTTTTGTTTGCTCTTGTTATTTTTAGTTGTTCACATTGGGTAAAACTAAAAAAGACATTGATGCTTTGGTAAGTTTTTCAGGTTATCTAATAATGGAACAGATTTCAAATGAGATTTGAGTTGCTATTTAAAAGTATTACCCTATGTCTGGTCCTACTTCCTTGTCAACTTTTTCTCTGCGGTCTAGATTGCATACATAATTTTGTCTAAAATGAAACTGACATGTTTTTTCTTCTTCTAATCTTACCGGTGTTAAAGAAAATGAGAAAATTCTGTAATTTACTCATACTTATTCCAAATCTGTTTGAGTTTCTTTTCATAAAAAAGAAGATATTTGGAAGAATGTTGGAAACTGGGAACCATTGACTTCCATAGTAGGAAAACAAACACTATGGAAGTCAATAATTACTTGATTCCAACATGTTTGAAAATACTGTCTTTTGTGTTCAGAAAAAGAGACTCATAAATGTATGGGACCACTTGAGGGTGAGGGGTGAGCAGAATTTCATTTTTGGGTGAACTATGCCTTTAAGTGAGAGGAGAGGAAGCTTAGACTGGATGGGGGTTGAGACTTGGAGAAGGGAGTTTTGCGGAATGTAAACCAGAAGCAGATCTGGAATATGGCCAGAGCTCATGGTAATGTGCTTTTTACATACTAGAGCTTCGACTCAAACCCCATTTCCCCTTCCATCACTTAAAACCACATAAAATTCCTGCTCTCAACCCCGAGCACCTAAGCAATTCTTTTTCTGAGTTGCATATTTAACATAAATGTTTAAAAATTGGAGGCTGTTTTACACTACATTTTCAGGAAGATTATTTCAGTCTTGCTGGAAATTCTCTAGTTTTTCTTCCTCCTTGGAAATAACATTATAATAAATAAAAGAAAACTAATTTTGTCTGTTTGCATAACTTCGTAAAAAAAAGTTCATGAAGAAATAAAATGCTAGAAAAGACCCCCATTAATGCTTAAGGTATTTGTCATTATGTGACATGAACGTTATTTCTGGTAAATCTCCAGCTAGAATATCTGGTAAGCGCCATAGTTTTTAAACGTTTTTAATGTTTGGTTTACTGTATTAAAAATGTAAAGTTGTATTAGGTGCCACTAATAGGTCTTCCAGATTTTTCTCTCTCCTCCCTATAGCTCTCTTATTTCTTCTTCATTCGCTTTGAATTTTAGAATTAAACCTAATGGGGTTGGACCTAATGGAGGAGTTTGAGGGGGAGTGTTTTACATGGGGCCTCTAGCATTCTCTCTCTCTCTTTCTCTCTCTCTCTCTCTCTCTCTCTCTCTCTCTCTCTCTCTGTCTCTGAGCCACAGGGGCTCACTTCAGAGAACAGCATATGTGGAATTTCAGTCCGTTTCTGCTCCCAGGCTTTTTAAAAACACTAGCATGCTCCTTTCTGTGGCCTCTGGAGGGAGAGGATCCGAATGTGCCCAGCCCAGCTTTGTACACAGATCTTATTTTATTGTTAACCCGTTCTTGCAAAAGAATTTCATTTTCGGCTCACAAAATGTATTGCTTAGTTTTTCCTTCACGTCAGGTCCAAGTTTTCGTGCATGACTTCAAACAGGGAATGGGATATTTATTGTTTTAACTTCTTCCCTACTATGGAAGTTACATTTCCTCTTTATACTCTGCCGTTTTTTTTATAGAAAATGACAGCGTTAAGCTGGTTAATATACCTCCGTGTTTTCGAATACTTTCCAGCATGTTTAGTAGCTGTCTGGTTCTTTTTTTAGTGCCCAATATATTATGCTTTAAGTTAATAAAAAATATGAACACAAAATTGGAATAAGTTGAGACAGCAGTGTGCCATGAAAGTGATTATCTAGGATTTCTTTTTAGAATCTTGAGACGTTTATCAATACTGAATACCTGAATTTGACAAACAATATGTATTATGCATAAATAATACTGATTTTAATTGTGAATTCAGATCAAGTCATGTGCATAAACGTTGGTGGTTTTACTTTGCACAGCCAAAATTATATATGCAACCATAAACCAGAATAGCAAAAAAAATTCTAAATGTGGGGCTTGTTAATGCATTAAACATTCAGTAAAACCATGTTCTGGAGTTTCAGATTTTGTCTTCCCATGGATAAAGTAGATACGATCAAAGCTTGTGCAAATTTGGATCTAAAGTGTTTAGTTCATACAAGTTCATGCAAGGCCCACATTCCTTTACTTCATAAGATATGGCAGGCTTTTAACTGTTTTTAGGGTGAATGTGTTTTGTTATCTTGGTGTATTTTTAACTTTATCCTAATCTGATAAGCAGGTCTCGTAGTTGTTGTGCAATGAAAATTTATTTCAGAAATGAAAAAAAACTTTTAGAGAATGTATGATAAACTGCTGTGGAGTAACTGGCAGTTAACTGTATTTGTTAGCTGGTTGGTGGAAACATTACTGTTTTTTGAGATAATGTTCTTCTCTCCTTTTTGGGGGCCTCTTCAGCACTCGATCGAACATCTGCTCTATAGAGCAGCTCTCGGAGGATGATATTTTTTTCTGGGTTTCATAAAGAATGTGTCATTTTCACCCACCCAACCAAGCAAGCCATTATTTCTATGCCAAGGCACGCAAAATAACAAGAAGAACAAATACTGTGTACAATTACATAATTTATTATTGAACAATAAGTGTAAAGTGACTTGATATTTAGCTATTGAACTAGTACAGCAAGTTATATATAAGTAAATATATAAGTTGAAGTCAGAATTATTGGCCCCCCTTTGAATTTTTCTTTTCTATTTTAAATTTAAATATTTCCCAAATGATGTTTAACAGAGAAAGGAAATTTTCACAATATTTCCGATTAATTTATTTTCACCTGTATAAAGTCTTTGTTTTATTTCGGCTAGAATAAAAGCAGTTTTTAATTTTGTAAAAAACATTATAAGGTCAAAATTATTAGCCCCCTTGATAGATACATGTACACTCTCTCTCACACACACACACACACACACACACACACACACACACACACAGTTCTTTCTCCCCACTAAGGACGCCATTTTCACGCAGGCTAACAGTTCTCATTAGATCATGGTAGTTCTAACCGGGGCAAGACCGGTTTGCGGCTGTAGGCGTAATGGTGCACGTTCCTGAGGCTTAGATTGTACTTCTTGTGCCTGGTCTCAGTATTTAGTATCATGACAAATCGCTACAATTGTCTTTAAGTGACGGTGGAGTAGGCTGCAGAAACACGCTCCAGCAAAAAGAACACTTGTGCGGATTCAGTTGGCCATATTTGCCAGAGCATGGGTCAGCTATTACACATTAAAGTTTTAAATTGGCATGTTCTCTGAGCCCAGATAAAATAAGAAAAACTCTTTTCATCTCTTTCTGTTGGATAAAGTACTGCATTGCATAACAGTTTCAAGAGATCGACGCCTCTAGGTCAAAAGTGTATTGAAATTGTATAATGTTACCAGTGATAAAATGCAAAAGCTGGAAAAACTTTGTCAAACTGCATAGAGTGGACTTTAGATGCGATCTGGAGGTGGTAGTGTGGTGAAAGCTGGTGTTTATTGGGATGTGCGTGAGAGCGTGTACATGTGGTCTTCATTAAAGATCGCCTCCACAGACACAGGGCTGAATTGGCAAATCTTCTTACAGAAGGTCAAGCATGTCTGCTGGGCGGATTAGCAACACGTTGCAAGAGGTGGAGCTAGAGCAGCAAAAAAAGCAGAACTGAAATATGCACAAAGGGTTTTGGTACTACCCCCTTCCCCCATTATCACTGGTGTGTGTATGTGTGTGTGGCAAAGTAAACACCAGTAATGAGTGAAGACATAATAGACCTAGCCTTTTAGCAAAACATATAGCATCTTTCAGTTGGTAAGTTCAGCTTGGAAATATGTGTGTCTTTATTTCTTGTGACTTGTCTCCAGTTAGTTGTGGAGAAAAAAGAAGAAAAACAGGTTTGCTCAAAGTTCTTCCTTTCATTGCTTTGCTTTTATATAGTTGAGAGTCGATCGATCAAAGATTACTTAAATACTTAAAAAATGTAAAGTTAGTTTTTTGCAATTTGGATATCACAATGTCCCACACTGTCCCAAACTATCTAATAGTTAGTATAAGATCAGACCAATAGTTTTAAGTATTCCATAATAAAGCAGGTTTGCAGCAGGACTATGTTGTACTTCCACTTCATCTCAGGTGGTTTTTGCTTCCATGTTGTGCATTTTAAAGTCATTTAAATCACAGCAATCCATTGATTATTCTGCTTAAAATTAGCATTGCTCTTTGCACTGCAATATTTGACCAAATTTGACCCACATGATTTGTCCACTTTGAATCAGACACAGGTAGACAGAGAGTGAGAGAAAGACAGAGAAAAAAAGGTTGTGATTGTGATATAGGGCATGGCCGGCATGTCTAATAATAATGTATGTTACCTACATCTTTGCAAATCTCTGCAAAAAATGGCAATCCACATCAGCTTCCTGGAATTACGCAGAAGAATGCATCTCTGATGGAGCTCAACCAATTGATAGGACAGCAATTAATCATACTGATTTTTGGCAGCTTTTAATTAATTGGCATCAGCGGATTATGCTGCAAATTAGATGCAGGCACATTTGCAACAGCATTGTGCAACACATGAAGCTGACTCATGCAGCAAGCAGGTTCCATTCCACCGACACCAACACTCTGATATCCCCGCTGACAAGCCATTTAAAACAGGTTTCTTTTCATTTCTTCTTAATCTAGTCTTTTTGTATTTTATCGGTTAAATGTGAGGCTGTTTTTTAAAACAATAATTTACATTTTGAGAGAAAATGCAATTATCTCTTTGAATCTGTATTAATGAGCCTTTAACCAGTTTTAGTTTAGGCTACAGACAGGCAGGGGTAGCAGAACCTGGTAAGAAAAGTCCAGTGGTTGAATTATTATAGTACTGCATTATGCATAAATATGCTCTAAATATGCTATATTTACTTTTCTTTGGCTTAGTCCATTATTTATTAGCAGTCGCCACAGTGGAATGAACCGCCAACTATTCCAGCATATGTTTTACACTTGCAGGTGCATCCCAGTACTGGGGAACACCCATACAGTCTCGCATTCACACAGTCACTCATACACTACAGCCAATTCACTTATACTGCATGTCTGGACTGTGGGGGAAACTGGAGCACATGGAGGGAACCCACGTGAAACCCACACAATATATATATGACAGTATATATATATATATATATATATATATATATATATATATATATATATGACAGTATATATATGATGATGATGACAGTAAATAATGTTTTACCAGTAATTTTTCAAGACACTTCTATACAACTTAAAGTGGCATTTAAGGGCTTTACTAGGTTAACTAGGCAGGATAGGGTAATTAGGCAAGTTATTGTATAACGATGGTTTGTTCTGGAGGATATAGAGAAAAAAAAAATAGCTCAAAGGGGCTAATAATTTTGACCGTAAAATAGATTTTAAAAATTAAAAACTGCTTTTATTCTAGCCAAAATTAAACAAGTAAGACTTTCTCCAGAGGAAAAAATATTATCAGACATACTGTGAAAATTTCCTTGCTCCGTTAAACATCATTTGGGAAATATTTTTTTAAAAAAAAAGATTTATATATATATATATATATATGAGCTTCATGTGTTCTGCCACACATTTATGTACAACTAAACTGACAAAATGTAAAATACTTGCCCATCAGGTTATACAAATATAAATACACACACAATATACATACATTACATACAATTTATTTATCTATCTGTTCTGTTTATCCTCATCTCTATTTGGAGATGTTTTTCTCTTTAGTGGTTAAATGTGAAATGCAATCTAAGAGCAGTTTTTGTCAATACAAAGTTTTTTTTTTTTTTTTTTCAGAGTAGATAGGTTTGAATACAATAGTTTTGTATAAATTAAATGCTTAATGACTGTGACCGCTTCTGTCAAACTAGTAAGAGGACAATTTTAGTTTTTGGACATGAATGAGTAACATCATGAATGGCAACTTTTTATTTAAACTGTTCGGTGCAAAATTTGGATAGGCTACTTTTGTTTTTTAAATGTCTTTATTCACAGACATCAGTATTCATAGTTCACCAGAGAAATGTATATGTATAATGAAAGCACTGCTTTCTGTTACACCTAGATGATTGGTGGTTAAATTGGTTTCATAATAGATGTCTCTTCTTGATTTCTAGGAGAAATATGACACATGGTTTTCTAGAATGATATTTCAAGGAACTATGTCAGAGTGAAATGCAAGATACAACAGGTAGACTCTCAAAATAAGCTCTGATGAAAGCACCATATGCACTTTTTTGTGATCTTAGTCTGCAGTTCAGGCTAGGTATGTGCAATCCATAATTTAAAGAGTTTTCTGTCATTTATTTTTTACTGTGATTTTATTTTATTTATTTTTTTGTGGTGGTGGTGGTGGTGGTACCTTTTGATTCACCAGTAGATGGTGGCAAGTCCCTATTCAAATTAGCTAATCATTAAAACATAAATTTAAATGACTGATTCATTTACGAAGCAAATAAATTTGGGCCAGTCCCAATACGCAGACTTTAGAGCGCATACATGATAAGAACTAACTGCATAAGGCTAGGTGAGAATAATACCAAACCACAGTGCCCTACTGCCTTTAATGTACACTTATTTCTAATGCTGCTTTGGAGTGATTTATTAGAGACTAAGCAAAGTGGTCTTCACATTCAGAAACTAAGTTTGTTGTAGTCCAAATACTAAGTGTTCAAACGAACCTCCATATAACGTTTTTCTGCAAAAGTTCTACAGACCTCATTTATGACTGGATCATTGAATCATAACCTAATGATTCCTTCAATGATGAACCAATTCCACAACACCCATACAGCTGCTTTCCCCTCCTTACTCGGTGGTCGCTTTCCATGCTTCCTGTGACATGCATTCAGACACTACACATGTTCAGACTTGCACACAGACCCCCTCTTCCTTTTCTAGAAGTTGCTACGGCAACCCAATTCTGCAGCCCCCCTGATTGGCTGTCTGAATCTGAGCTAAGTCTGCCTGTTTTCTGTTTATTTAATTTGGTCGTAGTGAACTGCAGGCGTTATAGGCTGTTTTTATGCACCAATATAGCTAATGCTTACCCTTTACTTGTAAAGTCTTACAGCACTTGGACTTGACTGTGAATGCATCTTTAATTGTTTCCATTACCATGCTATTCTCAACTGCACAGCTTGGATGAATTAAGCCTAGTAATTGGAAACAGAAGGTGTATTCATTCAGATCTCTTCTAGAGTATTTTTCACATTCGCTGTATTTTACCAAGTTCCCACTATTGCTACTCACCTTGGATTGATGAGTTTGCTATGTGTGAAAAATTGTACGAGGTCATGGCAGTGCATCCACGTTTTCTAGGCTGCTCAGTTTTTAATAATGGTTGCTTACTTCAATTGGAACATTTTGGGTAAACATTTTAATAAATGATAAAACATCAACAAAAAAAGTCTTATAGACTTACACAAAGACAGACTCAAAGAGCCTTAAGAAGGCGTCCTGGGCACATAGTGGAACCTTGAACCAAAACATTTGGACTATTCCGCTATCATCAATCTTGAATGTCATTCAATCTAGCCGCACAGAAGGCCAATGCTATCAGGTCACCCTGAGTTACTTAGAAGCAACTCAATCCCATTCCGAAACCCGTTACCTCCACCAACCTCTCATTTTGTAGAAATGCCAATTTAACACATGTAAATAAACACAAGACTTTTAAAATATGCAATTCTACTTTGAAATGTTGTGGACAATATAACTTCATTTACTGACTTATTTTGTAATTATTAACCAACATGGCATGTCATGACCACATCAACTTCAAGACAGCATAGCAACTTTAGCTAATTTATGAGAAATGTATGGATCTGTTAAATGCATAAATGCTTACCTGACTGGAACATTTCAAGCTAAGGTAAAATTAGACCAGCACTATGAATCTGGATTCTAAGAAGCGGTGGGCTGGATAAGGTGTCTGTCTGGGCACAAAGTTCCCTCTCAGCAGAGCGTACCAAAGTGGCACTACTCTCCAAATTTGTATATGAGGAATCTGTCATTCGTTCCCCCCGCTTGAGTTCAGCAGTTCTTAGAAAATGAATAACTCTCCTCATGCTTGATGTTGCTTTGACAGTAATGAACTCCAGATGGCTGTTGTCTTTCAAAGTTTAGTTTAAGAAAAGGGGTGTTATTTGAGTGCTACAACTTTCTTTGCTTATCTCCCAGACACGCAAGAAAAGTCCCAGAGCCTTGGGACTAAAGTCTATTATTTCTAATGGCTTGAATCCCCATTTCCTCATGTGTGGCTGTTGTGGTCTTCAAACGTTTTAATTTGAGCCATTCCTTCTAAGAAAATCGGATAACTGTAAATATCCTTTTGATGCGTTAAAAAAATGTACAGGGGATCCTTTCATAATCGGTAGAGTTTGGACCTGTGGCCTTGAACGCTGCTAACAGTCAAGTCTTTTAGAAATTCAAGCCTTTTTAAATGCCGCGCACCAAAACCAAATAAAGCTTGAGCCAGTCCCAGAGCCCTTTCATGCCCGCACCTGGAGTTTCTTGTAAGATCTTACTAACCCTGCACCAGTGGCAGCATATTATGGTCTGTTTGTTTAAGCTTTTTCATCTACCACCGCTGCATACTTAATCATATACTCCTGGTCAGCACCAGCCCTGTAGACACACACACACACACACACACTTAGATGGGTTTTTTGCTGCACCACCTGAATACATGAAGATGATTATTGATCTAAGCACGCTGTGACTGTGTAGTGGGTCATGGTCTAAAGTTCTTGTTTTCCTTGGAGGCTTTGAAATGACAGCCTTTGGTGCTTAATGAAAAGCTAGCAAAGTTGTTCAAAGGTACCTGGCGGATTTTTAATGAGTGTTTAACTTTCTCTCCTCTAGGCTTGAGCACTCTGTTAGACCTGACCGAGCAGTTTGCCCCTCCAGAGGTGGCACCATCTATGCTGCTGAAGCTCCTTGAGGCCATTGAGAAGAAAGGTAAATCTGTCATGTGTTCGCACACGTCGTAATTATTGCATTCGCTGCATGTATTAACTCCCATTTTTAACTCCGTACAGGTCTAGACAACCCTACGCTCTACAGAAACTTCACTGCTGGAGGAGGGCTGGATGTCAGACAGTGCTTTGATAGTGGTGAGTGACAGTCCATAAGTTGTTGCTGCTGTTAGCTGTGTTAAACTGCAAAATGTAAAAAGCAAGGTGCTTATCTGTTCACATTCAGCATGGAATTGTGACAAGTTCAAAATACCTGTAATTTCTACTTTTAAAAAAAACACATTAATCTGAGTAATTGGCATTATTCATTTTACACTTTACTCTGTCAGCTCTCTGCAATCAGATTTTCAGATCCATTGACTGAAGATAAAATTTGAACATATTAACATATAGAATTGCACTAAAAGGAACTCAGAATACTATATCAATGCCTTGGCAACCCTTCTCAACCCCCCGAATACACCCCCCTTCCCTAGATAATCCTAGCATTGTGGCCATAAATAGAAACCAAATGATTGTTGCCAATCGATGTGTCTGGTTGGAACAAAAAAAAAAAAAAAGTAAAGATTTTTAGCTTGTTAGCATATGGTGCTAATGTCATTCCTTGTTTGTTTGTTTGTTTTATTAGACCCTGCCTCGGTGGATCTTGAGCAGATGGACCTTCAGATGTTATGTGATGGTCTTAGGAGGTATCTTCAAGATTTACCTCAGCCTGTCATCCCCACTGTTATCTACAATGAGATGATACGCATCGCTCAAGGTGAGTTTCCAAAGGAAAGTTGTCTAGCCCAATTTTTATGGGATTTCAGAGATTTTGCATTTATGCATGCAAATCAAACTGTAGATCATAATTTTCTTTATACATTTCTTGAGGTTGGTTACATTGTTACAATGTTTTATTTTCTACAGCTAGTTTAGCATAGCCACAACTTATTTTATCAAACTTTATGTATGTAACAATGACACCATTGCTCATTGATTTCATTTTATTACAATTACCACATGGTGGTGCTATTGTTTTTTAAATTTGTGTTAGCCATATGGCGGGCCTCCTGCAATGGAAGTTAAGCAACACACAGAGTCCTCATAAAGGAGAAACGTTTTTCACAGTCCCGTGACCTTCTAAAACAGCAGTGTGGACTTATCTTGCTAGATCGTTTGGTTGTATCATCACTGTGCATGTTTTTATGAGTACACATGTTCCAGCACTTATCTGATTTTATGTCTACAAACCAGTCATTCTGACTGCAAAATGTATACCAGGTGTTGTATTGGCGTTTGGACTAAGGGTGTTAACTTTATCTACCCTTTATCTACCCACACCACTGTGTGTGACTGAACATTCTGTTCATGTGCAAAACAAACTCAGCAGCGTAAACTAGCTTGTATCCAGTTTGAGAGAGGACTTTTTCATTCTGTTTTGGGTAGTGTGCAGTCACATGGCCGGAAACAGGATATCTGTGGTTAATAGACCTAACGCAAAGCTGACAACTTATCAGCGACAGCAATGCTGTCAACCAATCACCACTCAGAGTACTCTACTAACTTTGTCATTGTCTCTCTTGAGATCTTGTGTGGTTAGTTGCATGCTGAGCACGATTTTCCACATGACTGACTGCATGTACACTTTTTTTTGGTTTCATGTCCTCGCTTATTATTGGTATATAAAAGCAAATGAGTGAAGGTTCAAGAGGACATTCTGACGACACCATAAGTGAATAAATGTGGGTGTGTGAGAACACTTGTTTTACACCCTTCCTTCTGTCTGTCTTTAGAAGTTCAAGGTACAGATGAATGCGCACAACACCTGAGGCTCGTGGCCAGCTCCACTGCACTTCCTCCACAGTACTGGCTGACCCTGCAGAGCTTGCTGCGCCATTTCTCCCATGTTTGCCAGGCCTCAGCTGTCAACCTGCTCAGTGCTCGCGCACTTGCTGAGATCTTTAGCCCGGCACTCTTCAGACATCAGCCCACCAGGTACTCACTCATATGCTGTTGATTCACTCTCATCCCATATGTTCTGCTGGGAAAAGAAAGAGACGATTGTTTTCCCTTTTTCCTTTTCTAGTTGTGAGCCCAGCCCAGAGGCGCACATCAGGATAATTGAAGTACTGGTGACCAGCGAATGGAGTGACAATCAGGCCGCTCCAGGTAAATATACTTTACTAATGATTACAAACTCATCTAAAGCAGTGGTTCTCAACCAGTAATTCATTGAAGTATTTCGTTTTAATCTTAACAGTGTTGTTAGATCTTAACAGTTCTAGGCCTTTGGCTTCAGTGTAGACAAAAGGAAAGTGATAGAGAGGAGGATTTAAACAGTGCTGTCAAATTAGACACCATGGCTTATAGTCTCTGTGTAAGTAGATGGAGAGCAGGTAACAGGAGAGATTGGGTAGGTAATCGGGAAATTATATGTAAATAGCATAGTAAGTACAATAGTTTGTTTCAATGTCGATATTGCGTTGTTCGAATCTGTAAGATCTGCAATGTCAAGTTGGGATTATTGTTGACCAGGAACTACAGTTCAGAACACGTGTGATTTGAGGAGTCACTACAAATATTTTTATTTGCATGGTTTTAAAGACATGTGACTTTAACATTTTAAGCAAATGTAAACTGTTTGGGCATGAGAAATTATAAAGTTTTTAGCTTTAACAAAGATTAATTTTATTTAATTATTTATACAATGAAGACTACAGTGTTACTTTATAATTGATTTCGGAATTTCTGTTACGCTATGAAAACCAATAATCACTCCTCATTTAATTTGTGTCTTTGCATTGTAATATTCATCTATGCTATTAATTAATTAGTTTATTTTATTTTAGAAAATAATTTTAGCATTTTTATTTTAAGGTATAATAGATGGGAGTGCCCTGTCAGAAAAGAATAAAAAATAAATAAATGTGTCTATCTGTGTTCAATCCTTTTTGTGGTCAGGATCATTCAGAGATAAAAAAGAACACATAGTCACGTCTGCTGTGCCTGTGTGTGTACACTGTCTTGAACTCAGACCAGTTGTCTAGTTGGGCTTTTATAGCATTAGTAAAGTATCTCTCCATACTTTTCTCCCTGTCTTTATCCGCTTATCTCTCTCTGGCTGCCAGGGGCCCCAAGTCTGACTGTGTGACTGTTTAAATGTTTTATTACCTGTTAGGGCCTATTTATACTTTGCCCCAGCATGGAGCAAGCTCAGCTGTCAGTAATTTGCACCTGCATTAGGCTAGGTTAAACAAGACGAGCCCAGACTCAAAAGCACCCTTGCCTCCTTTCTGCTAGAAAAGTTTCGCACTGTCTCCTGTACAAGCTTTTAAACAAACAAGGGCAACACAAGTGCTACCATTACTGTTACTCGTTGCCTCACCAACCTGCCCATACTAGACTCCTACACATGTGGCATTGGATAGTGTGTATGCGTGTATGCACATGCTCCTAGTTACTGGGTGACTATTTTAGGCTGGTGGCAGAAGGCCCAGTTGGATTGGGTTTGCTTGAAGTGTGGTCTGCTCCACAGAGCTCTCTTGTTCACTTGCAACGGCGGCTGTTCTGTCTTGCATGCATTCTCACACACACTCAAAACGTTCACTTCCGAGGACTGTACTCCACCCCCTGGCCCCCTCCTGCCTGTGCCACATTCCCCTCCCAAAGCATAAGGGTGCACAGCTCAGCAAATATTTGAACCTGAGCAAGTTAATCATGAGACTGAACCCTTGGAGCCAGAAAGGGTGAATGAGCAGAGGAGAGAGAGAAAGAGAAACGGCTACCAGCAGCGCAAGCCCGGCAATCATTAACCCAGCCGTCCTGGAGCAGACATCATTCTCCACCTCTCTCAGACCTACTTTAGTTGTCCGGACTCTACCGTTTCAACCTGTTGTACAAACTTTTGTCTCATTCTCAACTCGGACCTTGCTGGATTTCATCAGGCTGCCTTAGTGACTCTTAGACTCCTGCACCTGTTAAGTGGGAGTATTTTTTTTTTAAGACGCAAGACGACAGTCTCTTGGATTTACCGAGAATCTGAAGAAATGCTTACCGCACATACTTGCTGAACAAAAGACTCCTTGAAGATTGCTGAATATGCACAACTTGCAATGTAAGTGTGTGGTTTGGGTGTAATTATTGGGTCACATTTTCAGAAACACTTAGGCAGACAGAAAGTGTACTAAAGTAGAGCAGCAGATCGTTGTGTTTATGGGGAGTTACCCTTTTTTCAGCACATGGTAGTTGTTCTTTTCAGACATTCTTTTTATATATCCTTTTCTGCTTCTTTTAAAGCTCTGACAGGCTTGTACATTAGTGCTTCTGCCTTGTATGAATCAAGACTAGCACTTAAAGCGTACCTGCTATGAAAAGTTGGTCAACCTGTTTGACTGACGATGGCTTGTCTGAACATGTGTTGAATTATTCATAGGCTCCAATGAAAGTTAGGGTTATTGTTTTAAACTACATGTCACACTGTTCCTTATCCATTTCTCTCTAGTGGTTTGTTACACTTAACCTACTACATGACTGTTAAGTACCTCCACTGAAGTACCTTTCTGACCTGTCATTAGAGTGCCGGGCATGAAAATAGCCCATGTTCCTGGGGCTGTTTTTAACCCTACTGAGAATTATTTCAAGTACTCTCTCAAGCTCAAATAGCTGATCGCTTCCCTCCTCCAGTCCTCTGCAAGTCGCATTTGGGGATTATAAAAAGTATTTGCAAGCCATGCCTGCCTCCTGACCCGGCCTTGTCTTTGACGTAGGCACTGTCTACGTGCCGCTGCAGCGGTGATCAGCACACTGCTTTTGTCTGCCTACCAGCAGAGGGGCAGTGCTGATCGCTTCTGCTCAGAGAGAGGAGGGGCTTAGTAAAGCTGCATCACAGATACAGGAAGGGAGGGTGAGTCAGAGAAAGACTGTGAGGCTTCAGTTCCTTTCCTCATTCGAAAGATGCTATGCTGCAGTGCACCTTGCTTTTGATTTTGCCTTTCACCATTCGTCAGCACTAGTGTTCCACACGGATAAAGGACATTTTTGGATTACCTATATTGGAGCAGATACATCTTACATTTGACACGCTTTTCCTGGTCGACTTTTGAATGGGCAAATCGATGTTGCAATGACATCATTGTGCTTGGGACTTGGAAGAAATAGAGGCAGGTGATGAGGCAGGAGTGGCCAGCAACAGTCCTGCAGCATCATTGGCTGGGGTAAGTGATGTAATGGCTTTCACTGGCCCCACTCTCCAAGGCTTTTCAAAAATTGATCTCAAAGCGATGAGCGAGAAGAACCTGGGTTCCTAGTAACCACTGAGGAGGTTTGCCAAGAAAACTGCATGCGAATCCTAGATATGCTACACTCCATTAAGCATGGCGGATTTAGAGAGTCTGAGACTTGACACTGGATCAGGATCTGGATCAGACCTGCTGTTTTACATAGAATTAGACGCGCCAGGTAATTACTGAAGTTAGTGTGTTGTAAATGTGCATTGTTAAGGCTTAATTTGGTGATTGACAACACTGTCTGTAGACTTGGATCTCTTCAATGGTCTCAAAACTGGTTTGGCATTTTGCCATTGTGTTCTGATGATTACTATTTTTACATTAGTCATTGTGTGCAATAATGTGTATGCTCATGGAGGATACGTCTGCTTTAGCTACCACAGTGCTTTGGATAATTTGTTGCTTATATTCTTGTATGCGAGTTTGGCTTAATATCGTTGTCTTGAAGTGTCATGCTCTTTGATTGCATGGGACAGATAATGCTCACCGTGAGAGTGACTGAAGTGAACAAAGGAGAGACAGTGAGTGTGCATGAGATGGTGGTGGTGGTGGTGGTGGGGGGTGGAGGTTGGAAGATAAAAATAGCCCACCGCTTCAGCTCTGCCTCATGCTCCACGGAGACTGCACTGCCCCCGCTGCTTCCCGTCACTCAGCCCAGCAGCCAATCAGCTGCAGCTTCTGCCTCTATCCAGCGAAGCAACATGTTCTCAATGGTTAAAGATTCTTGCATGAATGTGCATATTGCATTTATTGAAAAGGCCATCGGTGGGTTCTTTCTGCAGTCAGATGTGTTTTCTTATTGATGGTGATAATTCTGTTCTAAAGCACTTGTTATATATATATATATATATATCCAGATTATTGTTGCTTGCGCCTGTATTCTATCTTCATGACCTATCTGTGTGATTGCTGCATCTAAGGGGCACAGCTTACAGTGCTGGCCAGATCAGGAAATTGTGATGAAATTCGCTTTTTCGGTAGTGGTGATGAAATGCATTCTAAAGAATCTGACTCCCTGCTGAGTGCTCGAGAGGCATGTGCTCAGCCACATTTAATGAAATGGAAAACGCTAGGAGGGGAGGAGGCAGGAGATCTAGAAATCTGCAGTAACTGATGCATGCTTTTAAAATATGACTGTCGCAGTTGGAAGGAAGCACACATCACTACCTAGACAGATAAAAGCCAAAGTTCTAAAAAATGTAACCCTTTACGTTTACTGCTATTTCATATAGAAAGCACAGAGGTGTTAGGACACACAGGTTGGAACATGCCCGAACATTTGTATGTAAATGACCTTGACTGCTGCTGGTTCATCAGCTGTTTGTGCTCAATCTGCTTGTCTCTTCTTTTTACAGCACTACCTCCCAAGCCACCCAAACCAACGTCTGTCGCTAACAACGGTATGAACAACAACATGGCTCTGCAAGATGCTGAATGGTACTGGGGGGACATCTCTAGGTAGGGATCCACTGAACCTGCTGTTTGGTCAGATTGGCATGCATTTCTGAGTATTTGTTAGTTTAGGTAAAGTTTTAACCTCTTATTGTTGCTGTTGTTGCAGGGAGGAGGTAAACGAAAAGCTTCGAGACACTGCTGATGGTACGTTTTTGGTTCGAGATGCCTCCACTAAAATGCATGGGGATTACACGCTCACATTGAGGTATGCTCTATGTATATGTCAGAATCTTTCTTTTATTTAGAATGCTTGCATAGACTCAGACATTCTGATATGAGGATTTCTCTAAACACTGCTTTTTACTGACCATATAGGAAAGGAGGTAACAACAAGCTGATCAAAATCTTCCATCGTGATGGCAAGTACGGCTTCTCTGACCCCCTGACCTTCAACTCTGTGGTTGAGTTGATCAACCACTATCGGACTGAGTCTCTCGCCCAATACAATCCCAAACTAGATGTGAAACTACTGTATCCCGTGTCCAAGCACCAACAGGTAATTATTGTCCAGTTTAAAAGCATACTCTGAAGAACTTCACTGGATTACAGTTTAAAATATTTTATAAGAATTGGTCTTATTTAATTTTTTGATTGATCTGTTTTATTTATAGGATCAAGTGGTAAAAGAGGACAACATTGAAGCTGTCGGAAAGAAGTTGCACGAATACCACCAGCAGTTCCAAGAAAAGAACAGAGAGTATGACCGACTCTACGAGGAATACACCAGAACATCACAGGTTTGCTCCTCTTAAACATATTTATAGTAGATTGTTGACTTTAAAATGATCACGTAGAGCTTGCAAAACCGCTTGCATTCTAACCTGCTTTGTCTGCTTACTAGGAAATACAAATGAAGAGGACTGCTATTGAGGCTTTTAATGAGACCATAAAGATCTTTGAAGAGCAGTGCCAGACGCAAGAACGATACAGCAAAGAATATATTGAGAAGTTTAGAAGAGAAGGCAATGAGAAGGAAATCCAAAGGTGAGTCTTGATACTGTAGAAAAAAAAAGTTGGTGAAGTTATTTGGAGAGAGTTTGCGTTTAATGCAATATTTCTGCACACATTCCATCATAGGATCATGGTCAATTACGAGAAGTTAAAATCACGCATCAGCGAAATAGTTGACAGTAAACGACGTCTCGAAGAAGATCTGAAGAAGCAGGCAGCAGACTACAGAGAGATCGACAAGCGGATGAACAGCATTAAGCCTGACCTCATCCAGCTTAGAAAGACCAGGGATCAGTACCTCATGTAAGTACTTTGTCCTCCATAGGTTTTGTTCTTAAAACACTATATTTTATGGAAAGCACCAGAATTTTCTAAATGTCTCTCTTTTGTTGGTGCACAGGTGGTTGACACAGAAAGGAGTACGACAAAAGAAACTCAACGAATGGTTGGGAATCAAAAATGAAAACCAAGACGAGTGGGTGTTATTCTTAATACGTTATAGCTGCATGATAATGATGACAAGGTTATTATTTTTTTTTATATTAAAATTTACTCCTCACTTCTTTTCTACAGTCAGTACTCAATGGTGGATGACGATGAGGACTTGCCGCATCATGATGAGCGCTCCTGGAAACTGGGTAACATCAACCGCATCCAAGCTGAAGCTCTTCTCCGGGGCAAGAGAGACGGAACATTCCTGGTCAGGGACAGCAGCAAAGCTGGATGTTATGCCTGCAGTGTTGTGTATGTACCACTTTTGTTTTTTCAGCATTCATATGTTAGATGCTCCTAACATTTGTTGACTACTAAGACCAGGAATTGAGTGCAATGTGCAATTGCAAAACGCAATGACTAAAACCACGTCCTTGTCTTTTTCACAGTGTGGATGGTGAGGTCAAGCACTGCGTCATCAACAAGACACCGACAGGATATGGCTTTGCTGAGCCCTACAACCTTTATAACTCTTTAAAAGAACTGGTGTTGCACTACCAGCACACGTCCTTGGTTCAGCACAATGACTCTTTGAATGTCACGTTAGCATACCCAGTCTACGGACACCAGAGGCGGTGAGGACTAGTTGAACACACCTTTGGGACTCGTTACAAACATGGGAGTTGAGAAAGGGCCTCCCTTCGAATGGAGATGCCTCTAGTAAGGCTGCTACAGAGGGCTGCTTTTTGCCTTCAAATGACATTGTCAGAAAGACAAGAAAGCAAAACCCAAAAGAAACATTTCAGCCACTGAGACTTTTGCTAGTCTGAATGTAGTGGAAACTGCTAACTAACTCTCCCAAAATGGAGGACTTTGGAGGCCTTTTCCAAATGGTGCTTGTTCATTTCAAAGCTTTACCCGCTGCTGGAATGTGGAACATTGACTAAAGGATGCATCTTTTTTGTTTGTTTGTTTGTTTTTTTACCTCCTCTACCCCTGTACCTGCACAGTTCAGGTCCCCTTATTGTGTGTGTGTGTTTGCGTGTGTACGAGAGAATGTGATGTGACCAAAACTCACAGTATCTGGAAGCTATTGGGATGTTCAACATGTTAACATGTAATACTTACAAGAACAGACCATGGAATCAGCTGATCAAATGTAGCAAGATGGCACTTTCGAAACAGTATATACTAGTTTTCCTGTAAGAGACTCCTACGCAGATGTCGACTTGACACATCTCACCTGAAAGGAGCAGAGCGAGGACGAAGAAGTGAATGAGATGCTTGGCATTTCGTTTGTGAGCATTAAAGTGACAGACTCTAAATCCATTTCTGCTTTATGAACTGGCAAGAAAGGAACTGAAATGGACTTCATGCTGTACATACAGATAGCATCAAAAGCTAAACCACATTGTACCAAAAAGCTCAGTTCTTTCTCAGTTTAATTCTAATCTGCTATGCAAATTCTGTATTTTTCCGTCTCCCCTGCAGAGTTGTGATTTTTATTTTACATGTTGCTACCCATTATATAAACTTGTTTTTATTGCTCAGTCTTTTTTTTTTATGTATCAAAGTTAATATTTTATGTGTCAAATGCCAAGAAAGGTGGCTTCAGTTTTACAGAGGAAGTAAGGAAAAAAGTATTTTATTACATATTCCTTTATCAGCCGCTGGATATATAAAAAGAGAGTATTTTATTAGTCTGTTTCACTTTTAGCTGATTTTCTCTTGGGCAGAACCTGGAGGACATCAGTGCTGCTTCTGTCTACGTTAACGGCATATATATGAACAATTTTCGCTAGAGCAGACATCAACAAATAATCCATGACTTCTTCACAACAACTTCAGCCGAACGATTAATGTCACACCAACACAATACTGCAGCTTCCCGATAGAATACAGAGGTTTATTTTGTTATATTTGTTCCGTGATCAAGGGCGTATTGATTTGATCCACTGGGATGATGGGAGGGGGGACAAAAACATTAGTTTTGGTGACAAACATAACTCCCTCTTGTTCCTTGTCAACATAGTATTTTTTCTGTATCAGAAAATGTTTAATAGTGTTTACAATGATGGATCAACTCAGCTCGGCTAGTACCCAATGCCACACTTTCAAAATTGTATTACTTGGATGTGACAAAGTCCAGTTGGACAGTAACGGCTGGCTACAGTATTTTTTTTTTTTTGGACATTAAGATCTCTCACAACAGTATTGCTTTGCCTTCTGCTTTCGTCTTTGTTGCAGTTACACATGGCAAATGCATTTGATGTTTTTCAGAAATAAGCATCAATGTGATATTAAATAACACCTTTTTTTTGTTGTTGTTGGTCAATTTTTTAGTTAATACATTTTGATTTCCTTTAACTCCTTGTCATAACTAGGCCCGATTGCCTTAAGATGAGTCAGTTATCTGTTTAAAAAGACAGTACTGTTAAATTTCACCATTGTAGGTATCTTGAAAGGTCTTTCACATCAGGTTTTCAAAGAGAAGGGTCGTTTTTTGCCACATCTTTGCGCACAATTTTCCTTCATTATTATTGTTTTCCCCACAATTTGGCAAATACTCCAATCATAACGTTCTCACGGAGTTCTCTTCTTGCCGAGTAAACCAGCATGTTGTTTGAGGCAAATATTTGAACTTCACAAGCCATTTATTAAAATCGGATCTTCGTAAAATGTCCCTCTAAACCTACACACTCGGTTCAGATTTAACAGAAATGTCTTCATGATAACTTATCTGGGTCTTTTCCCCTTTATTTGTTTTTTTTTTCTGCTGTTGTTCTCTTCTTTTCATGTCTGGCTCAAAGGCCACAAACTTCCGTGTTTCACATTGTCATGGTAGTCCTCTTTCTGCAGACACTGTTCTGAGAACTTTTGCATTTTGTGAATCCATTTTCTTTTTCTTTTAAAAATTGTATAGTATTGGTTTACAGACATTGTTACCGCAATGCTAAATTTGAGATTAACCAGTGTGTTCCAATTCTTGAAAAATGCTTCAGATCTGTATTGGCTTTTTTTTTTTAAAGAAACAAGATAAATAAAATGTTTTGGAAAAAAAAAAAATTGTGTGTGTGTATTTTTAGTCAGTTTTATATGTATTTCTAGCGTTTGACAGTTGACTGTTGAACTTCATGTACCGTTACAGAGACTTTTGAGGTTATGCAAATGTTGTGGTGTGATATGGTGGCACGACATTGATGTCACCAACCAGTAAACGGGCTGAAGGTTAGAGAACGTTTTGTTCTCGCATCAAGAATAGCAACTCCTTTATTCCGCTTGATGCTTTTTTTTTTTAGATGTTAACTTGTTTAGGTTGCTAGCTAGAGTCCTACTATAGCTTACTAAGTGTCTATGCAGCACAGTACAAACAATGCTTTATTTTTTTTGAAATACATGATATTACTATGACCTCAATAGGCCCAATAATATATTAACATGAGAAGATGAATAGGAAAATTATCAATGGTGTCTTGTTTTAAACAAGTAATGGCATCAAAACACTGATTACACAGTCTGTGATTTAAAAATAAGATTTTTTCCTCCATTTAAAAGAAGCAAGGACATTTATTCATCATTCTACACACTATCATAAGGTCAGTAGCATTGGTCCCTAAAAACTACTAATTTATATTTTTACTATTTTAATGAACACTACAATTCAGTGTAATCTGTTGAAAATAATGTTAGATGTTTAACTGCTATGTGCAATCTTGCATATTGTGCTAACATGCTAATTGAATGCATTGCTTCAAGTTAGTAGAGTTTGA
Organism: Danio albolineatus; assembly: GCA_903798035.1. Lineage (NCBI taxonomy): Eukaryota > Metazoa > Chordata > Actinopteri > Cypriniformes > Danionidae > Danio > Danio albolineatus. The sequence continues at coordinate 1,403,650 of CAIGQQ010005973.1, read as the reverse complement.
GTGGGTCCTTATTTGAGTTCCTGTTTAGTTTGTACTTTGTGTACAGACAGCTGAGTTCAGAGATGCATTCAAAAGTTATCTAAACATAAAATCAGCATGCACAGTGATGTTTTCACCAACATATTGAATGCTTTAAAAGAAGACCTAAAACTCATATTAAGAATCTCTGGAATAAAGCATCTTTTATAGTAGTTAATGAATGTTTTCCTTTTGTTTTTATGTTGCCTTCTCACTTGTGAAGAAATAAAAGGGCACCTCATGTAGCCACGATACCCAAACATCAGGAGTCAAATTGATGATCTGAGATTATTTTGAGGAGGAGACTTGTATAGACTACAGCACACCCTGTACACTTTCTAAAACCGGATGTCAGATTTTTTCAGTTGTGATTAACAGCAATGGTTTTTCTTTTTCTTTAATTGCTTAGAAAAAGATGTTGATTTAGATTTATGAAGACTTGAGAATAGGCTTTGAAAGTTGTGACCTATTTTGTGTTGTACTAGGGTTATTTAGAGTTAGTTGACCATGCAGTTCTTCACCGCACCACTTTAGCAAGAGTGTGACGGAAACAGTACACCACAGTCAAACAGCAGCAAATGCACTGTTCTCAGGAAGAGAGAGAAGTGTCAAACCATGTTCTCACATCATTAAAACAAGTCTTCTGAAATGAATGCATGCTTCACATTTTCCAGCATGGCATGCAGACTGCAATGCAGGTTTAGAATGGCATGCAGAAAAGATATGTGGATTAGGCTGTAAGATACCTTGTGCAACACGTACACAGTGGCCATCTGATTTGTGTTTGTCATTATAATGGGTTATCTGTTGCTCCTTTATTTTTCACAGCAATTTAATGGAGAAGAGTGGTGTACTTTGGGTTGCAGACAAGATATATGGACAATATATGGTTAAGAATATGTGGGTTCTTACTTCTGAATAATACATTTTGGTAATATTATTACTGACGTTAATAATAGAAATTATAACCATAAATATTAACGCTGAAATATTAATTCTACAGCAACAGAGAGTTCCTAAAAGAGCCCTATTACTCCACTCTGAGAATACAGCTTTGCACAAACTCAGTCCACATAGAACTGATAGATAAGCTAGTTATATCTACTACTGGTTAGTTAGTAACTCTGAAATCTTGGACTATTGTGGCGGCTATATAAACTCAGGATTATTCGTTTCAAAACCAAACCAGAGCTGTAATAATGAATCAGGCTTTGCTGGTATCACGATTCTATCGCTATGGCATAATATCAAGATGTGTTCGCAATGTCAAAATCTGTATTCCTATACAGAGTGGCATTCTTGTTTTGCCAAGATTATGTATTTATGATGGGAGAGTCAGAGAGTAGATGAGTTGTCCAGCACATCCCAAATATTCTCAATAGGAACCTAATAATAAAGGGAGACCTAATAAGAAGCTTAGATTAAAGTCCTTAATGTTGTTCAATTAATCCAACAAATAGTATGTTAGTAGAGTTGAATGTATTTGAGACTTTTTTTCTATCTACACTACCTGACAAAAGTCTTGTCATTGATCCCAGTTGTAAAAGCAACAAATAATAACTTGACTGGTAATAAATAATAACTTCTAGTTGATCATGTGGAAAAGTGGCAGAAGGTCAATTTTTCCAATGAAGCATCTGTTGAAACACATCCCAATCTTCACAAATACTGCAGAAGACCTATTGGAACTCATGGACCTAAGATTCTCACAGAAATCAGTCAAGTTTGGTGAAGGAAAAAATCATGGTTTGGGGTTACATTCAGTATAAGGGCATGCGAGAGATCTGCAGAGTGGATGGCAACATCAACAGCCTGAGGTATCAAGACATTTGTGCTGCCCATCACATTACAAACCATAGGAGAGGGCAAATTCTTCAGCAGGATAGCGTTCCTTCTCATACTTCAGCCTCCACATCAAAGTTCCTGAAAGCAAACAAGGTCAAGGTATTCCAGGATTAGCCAGCCCAGTTACCAGACATGAACAGTATTGAGCATGTCTGGGGTAAGATGAAAGAGGAGGCATTAAAGATGAATCTAAAGAATCTTAATGAACTCTGGGAATCTTGCAAGAACGCTTTCTTTGCCATTCCAGATGACTTTACTAATAAGTCAAATTTGAGTCATTTGCAGAAATGCATGGATTGAGTCCTCCAAGCTCATGGGAGTCATATTCAATATTAAATCTTTTTCCACTGCATCATGACTTTTTATTCTAAACTGTGCATTATTTCTGTTAAGGGGCAAGACTTTTGTCAAAGCAAAGTCAGACCTGTCCTAATTATATAATTAAAAACAAGGCATGATCAGATTTTATTTTGGTAATCTATATAGAGGCCTTTGTCTTTCATATAAGCCACTTCTGATACCAAATGATTAACTAGAAGTTGAGTTATTATTTGTTTTTCCTAAAACTTGGATAGGTGACAAGGCTTTTGTCAGGTAGTGTACAAATGTTAGAAAGTCATGCAAACCCATAAATACTATGGTTGTCAGAGGTGGGTGAGTGAATGAGTGCTTCTATGCGCATTCATGCTAAACATTGCATTTTGCTTAACTATTTGTTGTTGACATTAAAGGTTCCTTCTGTAGAAACTTAAACCTACATGCAGATCTGGACAAATCTGTTGGTACTTTTCCACTGAAGAAAGAAAATCTACAGTGGTCACTTAAATAACTTCAAATTGAAGTAATGGTTTATCAGTAATTGCTGATAAACAATGAACAAAAATCAGTTATTGCTACCAATGTCTGTATATGTACTATACAGAGTAGGGAGTATCATAAGGGGTAGACAAAATGTAAACTAAAACAGTTCTAATCTCATGTGCTGAGTTTTTCTTAAATGTGTGTTTTGTTTTGTTTTCCTAATTAGTGATTTTAAATTATACTGATTTAATGCTTTAAAGATCAGTTTTATCAGCAGTTTTATCAGCAACTTTACTAGTAAATGTTAGATTAACCGGGTGGCACAGTAGCTCAGTGGTTAGAATTGTCTCCTCACAGTTAGAAGGTCACTGGTTAGAGTCCCGACTGGGCCAGTTGGCATTTCTGTGTGGAGTTTGCATGTTCTCCACGTGTCTGCAGCCCCATCACAAAACTCATCATCCGTCCGCCATCCATCCGCACCAACATTTTTGACCAATTTTTAAAACCGCACCCGCCCGCCATCTGCTGATTGGGCTTTTTATTTGAATGGCTTATTACTTTTTATTATTAAATGAATGTTTCTTTATTGATTATAAGAGAATAGAGAATAACTTTAATGTAGACATGTAGTTAATCCAAACATGCAAGCCAAATCCAGCATTAATTGACGATGCTTTGAAGTGACGTTAAACGATACGAAGACGTGTCTTTTTACTTGATTCGATTCCTCGGTCCTCGAGTCTTTTCCTTGCGTCACTTTATTTTTTAGCAAATAGATAGAATAATAAGTCATTTACATTATAGCCTAATAATGTTCACAGTTGTAGTTGTCCATAGCAACCCCAAAAACTTACCTGCTTTCCTTGCACATCTAATTAATGGGCACAGTTTTTTGACTATTTTTAATTTATTTAATTATATATTTTTTTTTTGCTGTGGATGTTATTGAGCTTGTAGAAATCGGAAACAACACCAAATCTGCGACACAGATGAACCTTTATTGATATCTCTATCAGACAATGCCTATTTTATATGCCAAAAGAAACAACAGTCAGTACAAAATATAATTAAATAAATATCTTAATGTAGGCATAGGCTATAGTCGCATGCTTTGGCAAACAGTTGAAAAAAATGAAAAATAAAAACGTCATATTGTAGCTAAGCCTTATAGGCTCAGTCACCCCCACAATTAGAAATTAAATTAGAAAAATAAATATGCCATCCCTCTTTGAGCAAACATAAAGTCTGACCAGGCTAAATTGCCTGTATGACAAGTCTTTGCCCCAATAACCCATGGACTTAGGATCATCCCACAAACTTGAAGCATAATGAAATACTACGCCATCACAGTTGCGACAAAGAAATTCTGGCAAAATAACCTTAAGCATCGGAACGTATAAAGTGAGGCCAAATAACTAACACACAACATGTCTAGAATAGAATAGGCTAAATCAATATGAACGTAAAATTATCAGCTGACCGAACTCAAACGTTTATATTAAACATGGGCTGTGTAGCCTAAATAACATAGGCTAATTGGTTTAATATGCCTGACCTTAGGTCTAGTTAGATTTTTTCTTGGCACTATGCAGGAATAAAATAGCATCTACAGTGTCAGGATTCAGACGAGAGCGCCTGGCCTCTATAACGTGCCTTGCTGCACTGAAGGAGCACTCGCTCGCAGCACTTGTTGCTGGAATGCATAGAATTATCTTGGCAAGCTGCTGTAGTCATGGGAATGACTGGCCTGGTTTCTCCCAAAAGGAAAGTAAATTTTCCTCTGCTGATCTGTCTATACGGAAGTTTGTAGAGGAATACTTCTGTACTTCATTCAGAATTAGTGTATCTGATTCCTCCTCCCATTCTGTGAAGTCAGTCCTAGACTTTTATGAGTCCTAGACTTTTTCGAATTTTTTTTTAGTTGGTCACGTACCTCCTTCGCCAGCATTGTCATCTCTGATAATAACAAGCAGTCGATTTACATAGACTCGACTAGCCATATTAATGCCTCATTGACTATTTCAGTGTGCTCGATTTTTTTGGATGTAGGTATAGTCAGATCATATATAACAATTTATATAAAAAAAAATTATTTACAACCGCCCACCACCAGCCCGAATTTAATTAAAATATAATTTTTCGTCACATCATCCGCCCGATCCGCGGCTTATCCGCGGCTGTAACCGCCAACCGCACATCTCTACTGCATGGGTTTCCTCCGGTTTTCCCCACAGTCCAAACACATGCGCTATAGGTGAATTGGATGAACTAAATGTGAATGTGAATGCACGAGTGTATGGGTGTTTCTTTCACAATGACCAGCGATCTAACCCATGTAGACTCAACAATGAAAGTGTCAAAGTGTGCCATGTGTGGTGTAATCAGTACATGAACAGCTTTAACTTTGTGAGTGTAATCAAATGAGACTTGGAGCAGGTGTGTGTGTGTGGTGCATAACTGGAACTTGTAGTCCATAAAATGGCAGATTTATAGTCAGTTTGAATGTGAATGTTCTCCAGCGATCTATGAGTTTCACAGTACTGAGTTGTGGCTAGAAGGGCATCAGCTGCGTAAAACAAGTGGTGGAATAGTTGGTTGTTCATTCCGCTGTTGCAATCCCCAATAAATAAGGAACTAAGCTGAAAGAATGTTAGAGGAACCTAACTTAGCCTGACGGTAAATTATTTTGCACTGTATTGCACAAAATTGCATTGATTCAAATTGAACTTGGATCGTACTGTATTGTGATAGGGGTAAATTGTTTTGTATCGTATCTGTAGCTGCTTCATATGTATCTTTAATATATGATATCATTGCATCAGCCTTAGTTCTGAGATGCACATCCCTAATGGTAAAAATGATGTCTTACACATGCTCTCTGTACCAGTCCTTCACAGTTTGAGCCCAATCTATCTTGGAATTTTCATCTTGGAATATGCCCATGCCATCAGGGAAGTAAAAAAAAAAACTTGGTGGAATAAACTGGTCAGTCAGTATATTCAGGTTGTCAGCTGAGCTTATTATTAGGCACATATCATTGCTGAACCAAGACCTGATTAACTGTGGCATCCTGAGATCACAGCACTGCCCCCATAGGCTTGTACAGTATAGCTGGCATTAGATGTGTGCATCAATTCATCCACCTCTCTTCAATTGCCCATCATTCTGGAACAGGGTAAATCTGGACTCATCAAATCTCCAGCAAACTGAAGCTTTTTTATCTGACTAGCCTCGCTGATACGTGATTTTCTTAAGGCTACACAGCTGTTTAGTCCCAATCTCTAGTCCCAATCCCTTTGTATTATGGATGTGAAAATGTTCTTAATTTCACTATTTAATATAGCTGTGAGTTCTACTGTTGTTGTTTTACAGTTTGATTTCACCAGATGTTCAAGTAATTGTCGATCTAGATCATTCATTCATTCGTTTTCCTTCAACTTACTCCCTTTATTCACCAATTCAATTAATCTTTATTTCTATAGCGCTTTTACAATGTAGATTGTGTCAAAGCAGCTTAACATAGAAGATTATAGTAAATTGAAACTGTGTCAGTCCAGTTTGAAGTTGAAGTTCAGTTTAGTTCAGTTAAGTATGGTGTAATTTTCACTGCTGAAAGTCCAAACACTGAAGAGTAAATCCATCATTGTGCAGCTCCACAGGTCCCAAACCATGCAAGCCAGTGGTGACAGCGACAAGGAACAAACTTCACCAATTGAAAAGGAAAAAACCTCAAGAGAAACCAGGCTCAGTTGGGGACGACCATTTCTCCTCTGGCCAAACTACTTGTGCAGAGCTGCAGTTTTGGGCCTAGGTCACCGGTTGGTGTACAGGTTGGCCCTTCAGGATCAATGCGAAGACTCATCTGACGCTGGGGTCATACAGGAATCAGTCTTATGCTCTCCAGTCCTCCATTACCACCACAGCAGCTGCTCAGGATATGGCCTGGTCCAGGATTATGGAAACCTTGGGAATAATAAAAACAGACTAACATAAGCGCAGATGCCGTTCAAATTATAATGTCTTTTGGGAAGTGTTCCCAGCTCCGGTTGCCCTACATAATGCAGACTAACAATCCTTTAGAGGGTTTGAATTTCAAAAGCATTTGTGTTTTATGTGTATGCTAATGCAAAGAGATGTGTCTTTAATCTAGTTTTAAACTGACAGAGTGTGTCTGCTTCCTGAACTGTGCTAGGATGGCTGTTCCAGGGTTTAGGTGCCGGATATGAGAAGATATTATGATCTGGCACCTATGAGAAGATCTACCTCCTACAGTTGATTTTGATGTTCTGGGAATAATCAATTGTCCAGAATTAATTGAGCGTAGAGGACATGATGGGCCATAATACACCAAGAGCTCCCTCAAATACTGGGGAGCTAAGCCGTTCAGGGCTTTGTAGGTAGTCTATAAAATTTTTAAGTTTATACAATATTTAATAGGGAGCTAATGCAATGATGAAAGAACTGGGGTAATAAGATCACATTTCTTTGTTCGAGAAAACAATCTACCAGCTGCATTTTGAACTAGCTGAAGTTTGTAAATTAGGCCAACAGGGCAACCGCCTAGTAATGCATTACAATAGTCTAACCGAGAGGTCATGAAAGCATAAATAAGCTTTTCCTCATAAGACATTGATAGCATAAGTGGAAGTTTGGCAACATTTTTAAGTTTTTCGTCATCTAATTTTTTATATCAGCTATACAATCTGTTAATTTCATAAATTCATACAAATTATCAGGTTGAGAGTAGATTGTAAAGTAGTGAATCATCAGCATAACAGTGGAAGCTAACTCCATAAATGATATTGCCTACCGGTAGCATACATAAAGTGAAAAGTAAGGGACCAAGAACTGAGCCATGTGGTTCCCCACAGTGTACTTTTAATCTGTATGATATCTCTTCATTAACTGATACAAATTGATAACGTTCAGATAGATAAGGCCTGAACCAGGCCAATGTAGTACCAGTTATACCAACACAATTTTCAAGAAAGGAGAATATTCTGATCGAATGTATCAAATGCACCACTGCGGTCCAATAATACTAAGAGAGAAATGCAACCACAATAGGATGACAGAAGGAGGTCATTTGTAACTCTTAGGAGTGCTGTTTCTGAGCTATGAAATGCTCTAAATTCAGATAGAAATCATTGGGACGATGCTGTAGGAGGCACCAGGGGTCGCTAAGCAGAATAAACCACCAACTTATCCAGCATATGTTTTACACAGCGAATGCCCTTCCAGCTGCAACCCAGTACTGGGAAACATCTGTCCTCATTCACACACATATACTATGGTCAATTTAGTTTATTTAATTCACCTATACTGCATGTCTTTGGAATGTTGGAGAAACTGGAGCACCTAGAGGAAACCCACACTAACATTGGAAGAACATGCAAACTCCACACAGAATGCCAACTCGAACCAGCAACCTTCTTGCTGTAAGACGACAGTGCTAACCACTGAGCCACCGTATCGCTCAATCATTCAAAAAAATATATTCTGACCACATTTCTTCCTAAAAGATGATGGTTGTCCACTCTCTTTCCAGTTTTAAATAATGCACTGGATACATGAATCAAACATAGATGTTTAGATGTTTTCTTTGCTTGATGCATGCAAATAATTTGCGTGCGTTGGCACGAGGTCACAGGCCGAGTGCCTTATTGTCCCACCAGTGACGATATACAGTCATATCGCACTGCTACAAGTGTGATATCATGTTTATACACCAGATCAACAGTTTAATCATGTATATAAAAAAGAAAATCAAACATAGAGTGTATAAAAACCCTTTTGAAAGAGGAACTACTTTCTTCCGCCATTCATTCACATCTGCAGCTGATGTTTGAACAGCAGAAGCTGTTACTTATTCACCAACATGACTTTGGAGATAGTAGCCTATTTGAATGCTTACATTTTTAGATTATAAGACTGAACAGCATGAAATGCCAATAGTCTACAGATATCTCCTAGTATTTCACTTTTGTAGTCAGAATATCACAATAATCACAAACACTACCAGATAAGTGTTGTGTTTGCAATAAGGACACATGCGGGTATTTCTTCCTTCTTTCTGTTTACTGAAATAGTCTGCGAAAACACATGGCCAACCAAAAAGTAACTCAGGGTTATACAAAGAGTGGCCAACACAAAATACATACATTCTTGATATGCGAGTCCCATCTCACATTCAATACATTATTATACAGTCAATTACTATAGTATAAATACAGCACTGCAACATACAAAAAAGAGAGATCGACTCACCAATTTTATATTGTTTTGACCAGCTGTAGTTTGAAAATAGGCCGATCTCTTCTCCTCTAAGAGCTCTCAGATTTGAGAACCAGACAAAACTTTCGTATAAATTATTATATTATATTATATTATATTATATTATATTATACTATATTATATTATATTATATTATATTATATTATATTATATTATATTATATTATATTATTCATTCATTCATTCATTTTCTTTTTCGGCTTAGTCCCTTTATTAATCCGGGGTCGCCACAGCGGAATGAACCGCCAACTTATCCAGCATTTGTTTTACGCAGCGGATGCCCTTCCAGCCACAACCCATCTCTGGGAAACACATCCATACA
>CAIGQQ010005973.1:1352801-1393971 GCA_903798035.1 Danio albolineatus | reverse complement strand
ATGGATGGATGGATGGATGGATGGATGGATGGATGGATGGATGGATGGATGGATGGATGGATGGATGGATGGATGGATAAAACATTCCTATGTAATCTCAATAAAACAATTATAGTGTATTATAAAAAGCACAATACAAAGATATCTGTCTTGATTTTATTGATCGATTTTCTATCTAAGATTGTACACAGAACATCAAATTTAAAAAGGGTGTCTGTTTAATGGCATGCAGTGCTGATGCCATTAATAAATAATTAAAAATAGTAGTAATAATAATAACTACAGGTATGAACATTTGGAGTTCCTCATATTTCTCACTGGCAAGGTTGGTTTATCTTATACTAAGCTGCTGATCTGTGAGTAATGCTGAGAGGCTCAGATCTACGTGAGTGTGGTGGCGAATGTCAGTGTGTTGAGCTGTAATCTCTCAATGTTAAATATTCATTAGAGACTTTGCACTTCCTGGTAGCTCTCAACCTACTTTCAGAAAGCTTTCCACTTATAGCTAGAAATGACCTGATCAATCCAAAGCATAAGAAAACTCTTCTAACACCAACTTAATTCAGCAACACGTTTCATTGTTGATTCACATTTTTAAAGTATTAAAATAAAGAATGAAAGACTTTTTAATTTATCCCAAAATGTCTATATATAATTTATTTTGCGTTAAAATGTAGCACTACATCTACTATTTATTTTTCACCTTATGTATTAAGCAACTATCGAACGCTTTCTTTAGTATTATATTGTTTCTTTAGTAAAACAATCAGTTGAGAATGACATCATGTCAACTCTGAAAGGAAAAACCACACTGCTGCTGTTTTTTCCATTACTTGAGTGAAGTGATCAATACTAGTCTGTGGGTGTGACAGCAGAGAAAGCATTAAAAAGATGTCATCATTAATCATTATAGAGCACAACTGTGAGTAATTCACAACACCGCACATTCTCAAGTGCTATACAATGTTCACAGTTAGATCAGTGATGTGTGATTGTGGTACAAATATACACAGTTACTGGTGATCAGGTCACAGTTGTCTTGGCTGTTACAATACAATGTGTTTTTGCATAAATAAAATGCTCTGTTGGTAAATACTAGAATTATATATTGTATAATTTTGATTTTTTGTTATGTTTTTTGTTTATTTTGTATGCATTAAAATACATGCAATTCTATTACAAGAGTACGGCTGTTTGCATGACCATCCTGTGGACAAGATGCTCATGACAATGCCATTGCTAATACCACCAAAACTAACAAAACAATTAAGTTTTCTTTTTTATTATTTAAACATTTAATTAAAATCATTTAGTTTAAAAAAAAGAAAAACAGACAGACTATAAATTAAGTCAGTAGGGATGCTACAAATAATTAATTATTTAAAGTATTTAAAAGATTCGTTCACCCAAAAATGTAAATTATGTTAACTATGTGCACTGCAACCTAATGAAAAAAAAAAAACTTGAAGAAAGGATATAGGTGGCACAGTTTCAATCTACTAGAACTTGTATGTTAAGCTGCTTTGACACCATCTACATCGTAAAAGCACTATAGAAATAAAGATTAATTGAATTGAGTTAAGTTTTTTGGTACACAAAAGTGGGGTTTTGCATGATTACAGCTGAACCGTTGAAGTTTTGACATGGTTTATGGTTCCTTTTCTGGACTTTGAAAACCTCATATCCTTTGCTGTCTATGGGTCAGAGAGCTCTCGGATTTCATCTTAAATGTCTTAATTTGAGTTCCAAAGATGAACAAAGTTTTCGGGGTTTAGAACAGGGATTAGGGATTGTAATTAAAAACAGAATTTTTCATTTTAAGGTAAACTAACCCTTTAAATAATAAATTATAAATAATTTGTTTATTCAAACTATAAATATATAATCAAATCCTATTTATATCAAGTCAGGTGACCTTTATTTCTATAGACCACTTCAATGTGGTCATGACATTGGCCCATGAACATTTCCTGCTTGTTATCAAACTCTTTCATAAGAGGCAATTCAAATATAACTTGATGTTAAAACAGCTATCATGACATTATTTATTAATATGTGTCCCTTTATGGATTCTCGAAAGCTATAGAAATTAAAAAATGTATAACAGGAAATACGGTGGTACCATTGTTTTTGTTTACATCCCTCACAATGGTCTATAGCACTTTATGCAGTGTACGTTGTGTAAAAGCAGCTATACAGAGAGGAACATTCATTCATTTTCCTTCACTTAGTCATTTATTTATCAGAGGTCACGCAGCGGATGCCCTTCCAGCGGCAACCCAGTACTGGAAAACACCCATACACTCTCACATTCTCACACACACTCATACGCTAAGGCCATTTTTTTGTTTACCAATTTACCTAAAGAGCATGTCGTTGGACTGTAGGGGGAAACCAGAGCACTCGGAGGAAACCCACACAAACACATGGAGAACATGCAAACTTCACACAGAAAGGCCAACAGTTGGTCCAGCCAGAACTCGAACCAGTGACCTTCTTGCTGTAAGGCGACAGTGCTAAACATCTGAGCCACCATGCCACCCCAGAGAGGAACAGTCACTAATAGTTAAAAGAAAAATCTGGTACTTTTTATGAAACAAGTTCAATACAACAGAATGCTATTTTTGATCTTTTGAACTTAAGCTCGACCCACACTGTGTGATTTTTAATAATTCTAAATAACTGTAGCATGTCAGAATGGACGAACATGGCTCCCATGGCTCACTGTAAGATCTAGTCCTAATGTCTGAACTAAACATTATGACAACCACTTGATTGAAAATTGCCACTAAAACACAGTTTTGTTATTTAATTTGTCAACCTTGTTGCTCAGTACCTTTTGCATGCAGTTAGTCAAAAACAAAGAGGCTTGAAAAACCTTGCAATCCTCTAAAAAATAGTTTATTGAAACAATCCAAAACAATCCACAATAAAGTTTTTTCTTCATGACTGAATACACTTTTCATAAAGTTCATTTTTTTATAACTCATGAAAGTGACAACTTAGGCTCATTCTGAAAATGTATCCCTATATACATTTCTCGAGAGCGCCAAATTCGTACCTGTTTTTGCGAATTCACCAGAGGCAGCTGTGTAAGCTTTTTCAGATCTCAAATTTCTTTCGCGAGTGCCATTCGCACCTGCTGTTCTCACATAAATCACCACCGCTGTCGACTGACTGACCGATTGACTGACCCACCCTCCTCCTTCCCTAAACCCAACTGATAATGTTTCAAAAAACACCGATTGACCCACCGATCCGCTTCTCTAAACTCAATCGACAGTGTTTTCAAAAGCAATCCAGAAAAAGCCGGCTGATTTTTATGACATTTTCAGATTTTACCACATTCTCACCCTGTTATTTACTTATTTATATATTTTTTTGCATTTTTGATGTCTTACCTGGAGTCGTTCTTCACCAGACTCGAACCCTGTTGTCTCGGAAAACTTCTTTCTGCATCTCAAGTCTGCCAATGTACGCTGCAAACCACAGGACCAAATGCCCAAGCAGGAAAGCAGTCCATTCAGAGGTAAGTGGTCAGCTGGTAAGTGTGAAAAGCAACAGTGTCAAACTTCCGCATAGTGTTCATTTTAAAGATGGAAATGCAGCCATACGTACTTCTGGGTACATAATTCATGAACTCGAGAAATGTATATAGGGCTACCTTTCAGAATGAGCCTACGTTAGAATGTGAGCATTTGTGTGCAAATTATGCTACTAAAACAATCTTGCTTGACAATAACGGAATTTATTTTTAATAGTGGTGGACTAGATCATTTTTTTAATTGCAATTAATTGCATGATTTTATCATGATTGATCACATTAGTATATTCAAAATTCAGCAATGCATTCGAAGGAACTGTATTGCACAAGTTCTGGTATAAAAAAGTGCATTAACACTTTAAACAACTAAGATGTTTTATTAAAAGTATTAAAAATGGTAACACTTTATTTCGATGGTCCATTTGAGTATTAGTAGACTGTCTACTTAAATATCTGTTGATACTGACATTTAACAGACAATTAACTGACTATAAGAAACTTTGCAAGTACATGTCAACTTACACTAACCTTACCTCCAACCCCAACCCTAACAGTCTACTTATAATCTAATGATAATTAGTTGTAATATAACTTAAATTCAACAAACGGACCATCAAAATAAAGTGTGACCTTAAAAATATCTTAACTTAAACATTTATGTCTTAAAATTTAATTTAAAACCAAATCTATTTGCCACTGTCATGGCATTTAGTTATAGCTAAGTGATCACATATCAGTGGTTATCAGTTGGTGTCCTTGCAGTGTTCACTGTTCCCCTTCATTTGGGGATGAGCAAAATGACTAAAATGTACTAATGGCTGAGATTGTGCAAACTAATACAAGTTAGCTTCCAACTCAAAAAGCTACAAATTGCCATGAGATTGCATTGGTAACAACCCACCCCATTCCTGTTAGCCATTCATTTGCTAGCTGTATTTGCATCATGGTCTTAACATAGCAGATACGAAATACATTTAATTTAGCCTAAATTATTCTAATATTAGTTAGGTAAATGTGCAATGAATACTTTAAATACTACAGATTGGTAGACATAAAAATGTATTCTTTCCAAACAGAACCTGCTTCTACCCTTGGTAAGCATCCCTGTGAAGCTGGGAGAAAGTGGGTCCACACTAAAAGGACCATGTAAATGTCTTCTGACTGGTGGAACCGCTGGTGTTACAACACTCCCTGTGTTACAACCATTACACAGTCTCCCTCTCAGAAGAAAAGTTACAAACGCTGTCACTCTGGCAGTACTTTTTCAAAAGCTGTTATTATTAAAATGTTTCATACCAGTACCTAAAGTTACATGTATATTTATATAAAAACGTACCTTTTGATTTCTAAGAGTAAATACTGAGATCTTGCTGTCTTTGAAATGCATGCATTGCCCAAAGTAATGAATTTAATTATCAGCCAAGTAATTTCACAGTAATTTCATCAGCCAAGATTTTTTTTTTCCTTATATTGACATATTGACTCACTGGCATTGAATGGATTGGGTGCTTTTGACTCGACTGAGGGTCCTGAAGTTCTGATGTGTGGTATAGTGATAAGATAAGGGTTCAAAGTGCACATCTGAAAGAGCCTAGACCATTAGTTTACTCTTACGCAACAAACTGTTAATGGTTTGCTAGACATATCCATGATATTGAAGTGCTGATCCTTCGATGTATCTGTGGTATCCACTAAAACACACCAAAGGTTTTACTTTTAACATTTGTATAGTGTTTAATATATTTTACCTATCAATGTGACTTCAACACATAAAAAAGAAAAAGGTGTTTGCTGCTCTTTTTCATGTTACTGTGATTCAGGTGAAATATTCACATGGACATGTAAATGTCAAAGCCTAATTGTATGTACTTCAAAATATCTGAGATGTCCTCATGTTCTGTTTCTAAAAGGTTGACAGTTAGTTACATATGTTATAAGCTGATCTCGAGCATTTGCAATAGCTCACATAACAAGTCATGATTACCATTCCATGGCCTGCTCTGTGAGTGTCATTAGACCAGTGCAACCGCTGAAGTTAGATTCTAGGAAAAGGATTTATCTTGGCACTGTTTTCTGTTGGTGTAAGACACTAATCTAGCTTAGAATGTGAGGTTACACACTTCCAGTTTTAATGCAGGTGCAAAAACTCCAGGGTTTCTACCAAGAACTATGAACAGAAAAAGAAAGTGCATAAAAAAGAATCACTTTCTTTTTTCTTATTCTATCAGTCATGCCCTTCGGTAACCCCACTGTTATCTGTCATGGTAATTCCCTCCAAGATTAATGATTCATTTTGTCTCAGCAATGTGACTTGGCTGTGATATGATAACGCAAGACACAACCCTTATTTAAATACGTATTGCATTAATTAGCAGTTTGTAATGTGCAATCATGATGAGACAGTTTTTATAGGGATCCAAGACTGGAGCTAGTATGCTTGACTTTGACCTAAATTTCACATAAATGCAGCCTTATAAGTTTCTTTGTTGCTTGGAAACAGTGAACAACAATAGTAAAATCTAAATAAACATTAAAATAACTTGCATATTCTTATATGTAAAAGTCTTATATTATTACTATAAATTAATGTAAGAGGAAACACAAAAATTGTATGTAGATTGTCCATATGTGACATGGAATTGCTGCTGTAATTTAAACCCGATGTAATAAAATAACATTATAATAATCATTTTAAAAAATCAGATGTGGTAATATGTCAAAAAGTCAAAGCAGATCATTAATTTAAGAGCTCAATCTATGTTTATTACATGGCCGAGCAGGCTCAGAAACTGTACATTGAGCTTAATGCCCTCCAGAGATTATGAGATTAATATCCCTGGAGATGAGGTTGTCTAATTCACTTAAACAGAAAAAAATACACTCAGCACTAGGCAATTGTGCCTAATTGAAAATTCTCAGCCTATCAGTGATCGTTATGTGCTGAATAATTGAGAAGATGCAGTCACAAGGACATCTGTGTCATCTGAATATGGAGTCTGAGAAATCTGTGAAACAAGGTCTGATTTACTTTATTTTATTTTAAGATTTACATAGTTACTTTGACATTTTCATATAATAAACATGATGGAAAAGCTTTCAGAAAATGTAGGCCAGATTCAAATTCCATGTCATCTGCAGAAGCACTTCAGTAGTGCACACAAAACATCACAAAGTAAAAAAAAACAACATGGGCTCATTCTGAAAACGCTCCTCTATATACTTTTCTAGAGATCACGAGTTATGTAGCCAGAGGAACATATGGCTGGTCAATGAGTGCTTTTTAAAACACGGCTGGGTTTAGGAAAGGGGGTGGGTGGGATGATCGGGCAGTCAGTCGGTCAATCAGTCAGCCGACAGCAGCCTCTGGTGGATTTACGCAAGAACAGCAGGCGCGAATGGCACTAGAGAGAGAAATTTGAGATCTCAAAATGCATACACAGAAGCCTCTGGTGGATTCACGAAAAGAAAAACAGCAAAAATACGTAGCTCCTAGGAAGTATTTGGCACTCTCCAGAATTGTATATAGGAGTACATAATCAGAAAGTTGAAAAATTCTATACAACAAAATTTGCTTCACCAAGTCATTTCCTGAATGTAATATTGTACTCAAGAATAACCATAAACAAACATTTCTATTGCGAATATGATTTGAATGAGGAGCTTGTAACTAAAAATAAAGTTAATCGGCAATTGCTTAATGAGTCGTAACTTGAAGATCGACCTTTAAACTCATATATGTACACTGAATATGAGAATATAATTAACAGAGTGATCGTTGCCAATGTTTTCAGGCACACAAAATTCCCTTTGTTAGTGTAAAATGGTGTATGAACGCAACATCTACATCCATTTTGTGTCAACATTGTTTATGCAGTTCAAATTCAATGTTTGTTGAATGAGATGTAACTTGAAGATGAACTTTTAGAGTTACCGTCTATTAGCTTATTTTTAGCTAGCTCCATTTCCCTATTCAAACATCTAAAGCACTTCAGTAAGGCAGGACACTCTGTTCCTGAAGATTTCCAAGCAGCATGCCAGTATAAGTTGTCGAGCACACCTAAAACAGCTAATCTTCTCATCAGATAGGATGACAAATCTATGTTTGGCAGAAGACTAATATTCCCAGATGGAGTTTTGAGAATATGAGCTGTCAGAGCAGCAGGTTTTTGAGAACCTTATAGCCCTAAGGGTTCTTGGGGATTATTTGAACTCTTAATCCCTTTTTTTATCCATCAGTAGTCCCAAAATACACTCGGCATGCAACATGTTTTAATCCCAGTGCTCCACTAGCCAGATTGGTCCACTAGATGATGTCACTTTGCTTTGAGAGATAGGCTGAAGATTAGAGCTGAAATTCAGTTTTTGGTGAACCGATCAAAAATGGTTTATGTGACATAACAATTTTAAGCATCCACTGTGTCATATACAGTGCTGCTTGAAAGTTCAAGAACTCGATGAGCAGTTCAACATGTTGTTTTCTTATTTTATTTTATTTATAGGATGATTGTACACACGCTCTCTGGCAAAGTTGAAACTTCTAGAGCTATGCATATTTACCATGGATGCTGTAAGAGATGCCTGGATGTGATCTAATGTAATGTGTGTATTTATATAGCGCATTTATCATGCTGGCTATACACCCAAAGCACTTCACAATCATGAGGGGGTCTTTCCACACCACAACCAGTGAGCAGATGGTGCAACAGCAACCACAGGACAAATGGCGACAGTGTGCTCACTATTTGCTATTTTAATGGTGCTTTTTGACGTTAGTTTCAATGGGTTTTTACTTCTTGCTGACATCTGGGTTCTTCAATCTGCCATGAGGTCAGATGTCCAATTTCTAGTGGTGTTCTAGACATTAATTCCAAATAGAAATAGGAAATCTTAAGTAACCAAATTGGTTTTACCTACTTGACGTTACCTTTTGGGGTTGATTTTAATTTTCACAAACAATAATTCCACCTTTCATGTAGTTCTTTGGATACACTATTACCTCTGAAAAAGCACATGCGCTGATAAACATACATCTGACATTATGTACACTGTATGGTTTAGTTTGTGAGCCCCTAGCAGAATTGGTGAAAATTTGAAAGATTTTTTACAAAATAAAAGAGATCATAAAATATTTTATTTTGTTTATTTATTTTATTTAGTAATGTCTAGGCACACGAAATCTGCGTGTGCAGAATTCCACAAATTTTTAGCCCATCATTGATTCTGTTTATTTACTGGTGTAAATGTGTGTACATTTATATTTATTCGGTTTTAAATTAATTTCAGTAATATTACAGACTAATATGAAAATATTCATATGATTTATTTACAGTACAGTTTGTAAAGTAATATTTTCTGTCTTTTAGTAGATATTTTATATGGTAGACTTGCTTTGTTTACCAATTAAAGTGGATCTAATTAGATTTGCATTGTAAACATTAAATAAAAAGTTAAAAAGGTATTACATTTATTTCATATATTAAGGTTTTAGTTATGATACTCCTAATATCATTCCGCATAAACCGCAGATTTTTAACAAAATGCACTGCAGAAATAGCAAAAAATGTCCGCAGATTCCGTCTGGCCCTAGTAATGTCCTGGGCAAGGGGTGACACGGTGGCTCAAGGGTTAGCACTATCACATCACAGCAAAAAGATCGCTGGTTTGAGTCCCGGCTGGGTCAATTGGCTTTACATTGTGGAGTTTGGATGTTCTTCCCATGTTGGTGTGGGTTTCCTTCGGGTGCTCCGATTTCTCCTGACAGTCCAAAACACATGCGCTACAGGTTTATTGCATAAACTAAATTGGCCAGTGTATGAATGTGTGACTGAGTGTATATGTTGTTTCCCAGTACTGGGTTGCAGCTGCAAGGGCATCCGCTGTGTAAAGCATAAGCTGGGTAAGTTGGCGGTTCATTCTGCTGTGGTGACTTCTGATGAATAAAGGGAGAAAACCGAAGAAAAATGAATGAATGAATGAATGAATGAATGAATGGATGAATGAATGAATGAATGTCCTGGGTAAGATATTTTATGTAAGTTCACAAGATTCTGAACTGGTTGAAGGGTTCATTAGCTTTTACTCAGCACTGTACATACTGTACATTTTCTAAAGAGAAAGTCCCTAATGGTTACTTAGGTGGTTTCTATGGGGCTTCTATGTAGTTCTTAAGGCATTCAGAGTGTTATTTAGCGAGCATAGTTTGTTTGCAGTTGCTAGGTTGGGTGGTTTCTAGTTGGCTGTAGAACAGTGGTGGTGGTTACTTGCTTCTTGGCAGAACAGCCTAGTCCCAAATTTGATATTCTGTGTCTTCTTCAGTCTAAGAGATTTTCTTCATGCTCCAGAAGAAATTCATGAGTGTGATCACTTAAAAATGTAACTCCAAACTGTGCTCGACCACCATTAATTTATTGAGCAAGCACTATGCATTCATTTAACGAAATGCAAATGTTGCTGCCTGAATTTCCAGGGAAAGCAAGATCAAATGTGCACATTCTATATGGTGTACGTTGCTTTAAATAAAAGTGTCTGCCTAATGCGTAAAGATCAAGATGATTTTACATAACCTCCCATATATTGAAAAATAACGGCAATAGCTAAAAACAAATTGTAATGGTCAAAATGATAACTTTCCTTTTATGCCATGTTCCATGAAGATATTTTATTTCCTACTATAAATATACCAAGCTTCGTTTTTGATAAGTAATGTGCCATGCTATGCTCTTCATTTAGACAACTTTAAAGGTGATTTTTTTTTCTCAATATTTTCTTTTTATTCTCAGATACCATAGTAAAATCGTTTCACCAGCATGGACCATGCCACACTTTGAGCTAGACTTTATTGTGGGGATGTAGGGATGAAAGGGATGGTAAGAGAACAGTGGGATAAAGGGGAAGGGAAGTAAGATGATAAACAGCAAACAGGTAGGTAGGTTGATCGGGCATCCTACGATGATGCCCAGAGACTCAGAATGAGGGTACCGTCTCTAATATTTTAGTAGGAGTAATTGTACCCCCCGATTCAACCAATAACTAATCAAGCAATAAAGGATTGTGAATGGAAAGCGAGGAAATAGAGGGAGGGAGGGTGGGTTTGAAAGAACGAGAAGAAATGTGCTAGAGGGCTGGTCTGCCTTATATAAGTTTACCTTTAAGTGAAGCTTTGGTAACAAGTTAACTCCATATCTCTCCAAATATTACCATATCCTACCAAACCAAACATCAAAAGAAGCATGCATAAATCAATCAATTTCTGAAAATTGACTCTTGATGGGTCTTGTGGACCGGGGTCACATATTGTTAAGAAATGCAGCTCATGAGACTTGAATTTGTGTTCTGGTGTACCAAACAATAACCCTGAGAGTACAAACCTCTATCATCAGTTCCTTTGAAAAATATCCAAGCTTTATGTTCTCTAATTGCGCTTAAACCAAACTGAACAGCTTGCTTGACTTTAAATGTCATGAAATCATTTCTTCATCTGGATGTCTTTACTCATCCTTGATTAAGCAAATCACTTAGTCAATTATCTCAACATGCGATGTGAAGATTTCTCCGCTATTTGGTGCAAGAAACAAAAGACGTAGAATCCATAAAATGGAACAGAGTAATTAACTAAATGAACAGCACCATAAATCTGCTGTGACTCCATGAAAGCTATTAATGGGAATAATTCAAAATGTCTATGGATAATAACACCATGACATGGAAAAAGCATGTGTAAGATCATAGATGGGTTATTCATCATCATAAAAAACGACTTCATGTAATTAGTGAAGAATATCACATACACTTGCACAATTTTCATGCATGTGCCGATGATGTCATTTAATGTCAACGCTAGTAATTACATTTTTTAAGTGTTCTGATTTTTATTGCACATTTTACTAATTAGAGCAAGAAGTCTAAAATCCTAGTCTATAAATCAGGTAATTCCCATTCAGTATTTAATTATACTGTATAATGCATCACTAAACACATGAACTATATTTTATATTTTGAGGTAAAATTGTAAATACTTCTGCTGACCAGTTTTTAGAGCTTCCGTGAAGTGTTTCATTATTTCGATAGGGATTTTGCTGCTGCTCAGGTTGAGTTTCAGATTTAGAATGCTAAGAAAAGCATGACCCTGTTCCAAAACCAGTCTAATCTTACAAGAAAACATAACTATTTTACATTTTGTCAGTTTAGTGTCTAATTCGTACAGTTCAGTTGTACTAAAATGTACGATTTTGAAAAGGAGGCATGGCACCCAACCCAGGCCCTAAACCCAGCCGTCACTGTGGATAAGCATAACATACTAAATTGTCCAAGTAAGATTGCACAAATTCATACGAATTAGCCAACAAATCAAAAAGAAAAGAATTGCCGTGAGATTGTGTTGCCCAAAACCCAGACCTTTTGCTTTTGATTAATATATGGGAGCTAATATAGTTTTTGCAGGAGAGAGAGGGGCATTCCAATTTACACACTCTCAGAAATAAAGTATCAAAATCTCTCACTCAGGCAGTACCTTTTTAAAAAAGGAACACTTTTGTAGGTGCAGTTTAGTACCTTTAGGGTAAACTTTTGTACTTTTAAGGTTCACCTTTGTACCCTTAATGTACTGTAGCTACAGATGTGTACTTTTTCAGGTATTAATACCTGTTAGGAACAAAATTTGCTTTTGAAAAGGTACCACCCCAGTGACAGATTTTGTAGAGTGCACTTTCTTTTGTCTACATTCTACAACTTATCTGTTTGAGAAGAGGGTCTATTGTTAAGTGTACAAAGGTATAGTTTACATATATTGAGCATTGTTCACATCAGATAATCATTCATTCATTCATTTTACTTCGGCTTAGTCCCTTTATTCATCAGGGGTCACAACAGCGGAATGAACCACCAAATTATCCAGCATTATCCATATGTTTTACACAGTGGATGCCTTACACTCTCACATTCACACACATACTCTACGGTCAATGCCACACAGAAATGCCGACTGATCCGGCCGGGACTTGAACCAGTGACCTTCTTGCTGTGAGGCGACAGTACTAACCACTGAGCCACCTTGTCACCATCAGATAATCAGATCTACAAAAAACACTTCTTAATACCTTTAATAGTTTTAAATGATGACTAGTTCTTTCTGCTATTTCAAGTGAACGTGGTGTTTATTGACCATCTAGATATGTCATCTATTTGGATGCTTTAAATTAATCAGCTCTACATATCAATCATCGTTGAATCAGTAAGTAAAATGTTACTATGAGGTCGGTCTGTGGGCTACAAATTTATTTCGTCTATTTAATCTATTTATTGGTTTATTTAATTTTGTAACTAAGTTTTAGAAATTATTTATTTGATATGTTCACAAATTGACGGTGGGGTGCCTTAACTTGTTGTAAAAACCTGTCAAGCAAAGCTGGGGGAACAGTGGCGAGGAAGGATGCAGGGTTTGACCTGGTAGAACTTGGTCAAGCTGGTTTGAGCTGGTAGACAAATCTGGATGAGGAAGGATCAATCTAAATACCACATTCCAAAAACCAGATTGGCTACTTTTGATCAAGTTTAATCTTCACTTTTGACCCAGACACTGGCCACCTTTTTAGCCGTATCATCTTAGTCAGCTGCAAGGTTGGCATACCTTAAGCTTTTATGCTCAAATGCATCATTAACCGCATCCTCCCACAGTACTGAGCTCTTTAGAGCATGCACTTCATGACGAGTTAGGGTATAGGTCAGGACATGACTTTCTCATGTGATCGCCATGTTATGCTCATTGTCTTCAAACGTTTGCTAGAAGTAAGCTAGGTTAAAATTTTATAGTACATTCACATACATAAAAGCCCTAATTGCTAGGACCATGCAGTACATACTCTATTCAAGTCTTACTAGAGAAAGGAGCATGTTTTATATGTTTTTATGTTTGCCTGGCCGGTTTATCTCCATATGAATAGCTTTTCTGCATTGGCTTTCTGCCGAAAAGCTCATTTTTTTATACAATGTCAGGATGCAAAGCAGTCCAGTCAAGAATGGTTCCACAAAACAGGTATAAACCATGTAAAATCATGGTACAACTATGCTGCCACGATGCAGTTTTCTCTTGTTTGCTATTGAAAACACTATTATTTGGGTAAAGGAATGGTTTTAGATCAGTTGATCTGTGATATGAGTGGCAAGCCTTGCCTTCTCATGGACATGGACGTGTAAATTGTACGACAAAATGCAGCCTACAGTAAGTAACATATTTCAGATTCAGCACCCTCTAATAGATTTGTCATCTAAAACCTGCAACAAAATTGTTGTTATTTGACATTTTGCAAAATATATAGCCCGAGGCATGTATTTCCAATGAGCCTGGTTTGGATGATACAGTCGAACATAAGTATCAGATAAAGTGAACTGTTTTAAAAGCCACTTTTAACCTTAATATTTGGTTACAGCAGCACATCTCTCTGGTATTGTGTCAATATATTTCCTGAGAAACATAGAAAAGCACTAATGTTACATCATGCCTTTCCATTCTTTAAATAAACACAATAGAGTGACACTGAAAATGATCAGAATCTCATGATGGCTCTCTATAATCTGTAGAGCATAAGGAAGTCTACAATGCCAACACAAAGAAAAATATACTTGGAATCACTTTCAGAACTACTTTATTTCAGCTGGTGGATGTTAAAAACTATGTTGTAAAAAGCTTCCATCCACCTATTTTATATACATTTTAAGATACTGAATAAAGACACATGAAGGAAATATAAATTACAGAGCATAAAAATACTTATTTGCTCAACTGAGCTAGACAATTTAATGCAATAAGAAAGACGTTATACACATAAACTGTGATTTCAAGAGTTCATACATAGCTGATGGTTGATTATAAAGCTTGTTTGGCATAGATCATCATAAGATCCTTTAGCCCGGGGCTCCCTCCCATTTGTAGGGCGAGAGAGGAGTTTGAGCTCAGGTAGATCTCGAGAACTCCCCTGCTGTAGTAGCTAATGAGGAGATAATTACTTACTAGGAGCATGTCTATGGTGCCGATTTGGATTAGTCAATTAACCTAAGTTGCGTGTTTTTTGAAAGGTGGGAGGAAACCGGGGGACCTGAGGGAAACCCACATGAGCATGGGGAGAATGTGTAAACTCCGCACAGATAGGTCAGCTGGCTTGGTAAGGACTAGAACCAGTGATGTTCTTGCTGTGAGACAACAGTGCTAACCACTGGGCCACCGTGCTACCCAACTAGGAAAGGAAGAGGAGTAGGGGTGGAAGAGGGGAATCTTCAAAACAAAGATGGCTGTGATTTGGAACTTAGGTCTATTTATTTTGGCTAAGGAATCGTCTGATTGGAGAATCATATATTGGATTATGAAAGACTAGCCACAAGCAATCATAAGCATGTGATCCTCTCGAAATTAGTTTATAAATAAACTTCCCATAAACACAAGAATAAAATCCTCAATGCACATAGTGGCATTGTATGACTTTGCACCTTTTAACAGATGCTGTGATTGGATAACTGGACTAACCAGTCATTAGCCATTCAGTTAATGTGAAATAAAACACAACCTGGAGAAACTTCATATTTTTGTTATATTTAAATTTTATTATTTACTTTATTATTGATATGTGGCACTAATTTCTATTTCAGCAAGATTTTAACTGTGATTTATTCATAAATGATGTATGTATTTTCGATCAAGCTTGGCACATACATTAAAGTCACAGCTTTGGATTAAAACATGGATACGGACAGTCAATATTCGTTGAAAAAAAACTCAAGCACTTAAAGTGGCACATACAATTACTGCAATGTCCACAACAGAACATTATTGCTATGGACACCAATACTGTTATCATAGTTTTTATCCCTGGTATGAATGGGCCTTTATGTGGAGATTTTTTCCAAAGCTAATGCCAATCGGATAGCAGAATAGGATTAGTTCTCAGTGAAAAGGTACTGTACAACCTTTGTACGTGTGTACATTTGTGTGGTGAAATAGTTTGATCCAGTCTTTGTTACTTCCTTCGGAAATTTTGCAATATTAAGTTACATCATCTAAACCTTGGCATGAAAACCTTTCCAAATTGATTTTCTTTTGCTTTTTATATCTCGTTTGTCAATGTAGCTGACAACAGGTATGGTGATCAAACAGTTCTCAGTGTTCTCAATCCTACAAGCAATACTGAGTCTGCCCTCTTAGAGCTCAGCACTTCATGCTGACCATAGCTGTTTTAACATTGCAAATGGACCAATTGGTGAAAGTGAATAAAACTCAGTGAGCAAATAATTACATAACATTTTGGCAGCTGTGATGTGGCGTGCTGATGGTTCCATGAACTATCTGCTAATCGGGACAAACAGTGGATAGGGGGAGCTTATCAGTTTATTTAGTCATGCATGCTGGGACAGGCATTTCTGTCATGATTGATCACAATTATGACAAGCTATGGGTTTCTTCCAGAAACTTTAACTTCTAAGAAAAGATATTGATGAACTTTTTCCACTAAAAAGAGTCCGGGCCACGAAACGTTAGCTGACAGAATGAAAAATCTGGGTTCAAGACTTTATTTATTTATTTATTTGCTTGCTTGTTTAGTAATTATCAATTAAGTTATTTATTTATTGATAATGAGGAAATACCTAATCAAAAGAAATGCAATCAATAAATAAAAAAACAAAAAAATAACCTTGCCACAATACTAATTAATACTTAATAAACATTGTCTTGTAAAATCAACATTATTTTGCACAAATGTTGTATACTGTGTAATGATCTGAACACTGGTATACTGATCAAAACAATGTTGTCCTTTAATGATGCTTTAGAGCTTATTCGTTTCATTTACACAATACTAAATAAATCAGGTATATAAATGGGGAAGGCACTGGTTGTACCATAATACATAGTAATTAAGTATTTTTACATTTTCAAACAAAATGCAATGTCCCCATGACGTTGGAGTATAAAGTCAATCTGACATCTTGTTGACATCTTGTGACTGCTGTTTAAGGCCATTTTGGAAATCATACAGTAAACATCCATCATCTTCTCATCAGTGACATGCATTTAAATAGTCTCTGGGTCAATGCATCTAAAGATTTTGGACATCTTCTTTAACACTTATAATGCTTCCAAACAGTTTGCTGCAATTATAAATCGCCCATGTCTTGAGGTAGTTCATTATGATATGATTTGCCTTCTATGTGCGATTTGATTGGACAAGAATCACAGGAATGATTTTTCTAATCCCCATAAACAAGAAATAACTGCAGGTTGATGGAAAGTAGAGGAGTAAAGTACCGATACTGCTCTAAAATTGTACTCAAGGGAAAGTAAAAGTACACATTTTATTGAAAAACTGCTTTAATCCTGACATGCTTTAATCCTGAAAATAAAACAAATAAGATTTTCTCCAAATACTGGAAATACTGTGAAAAAAAATCCTTGCTCTGTTCATCATTTGGGAAATATTGAAAAAAAGGGATTTTTTTAAAATAATAATAAAAAATAAATAAATAAATCACAGGAGGGAGAATAATTTTTACTTCAACTGTATATAATAAAAATGAATAATGTTTTGTATCCCCTGCTCAGAGCGCTTAATTACAGAATTTCTGAAAGGGGTGATCAACATGGAGTTGGAAAGGATATTATTTTCCAGAAATTATTTTGCCTTCTTATTCACAACTCACACATGCGTAATCAAGATTTTGGTTTATGTTTTTCTTTTTTTTTTATTCTTTAAAAAGTATACACGATCATACACAAAAAAATTTTAACTCAAAACCTTAAATCAGAATATGATGTCAACAAGTTATTATTTGAAAAGAGTTATTCAGACATTTAATCCAAACATTATATAAGCATACCCATTTTAAGTTAAAATTAGTGTTTACAAAATTACAATAGACCATATTTTTTAATCATTTTTAAGAAGTGTGTCAATGTAATCTACTTACTGTACATGTCTTACTTGGAGAACGATAAAATGAATTAAGTGAACTGAATGAAGGACCCAGGACAAAAACTTTGGGCTTGTTTTTGTGATGTCTGTATAGTCTCATATGACAAGCTGCACCTTGATCATCACTTGTATTTAATATAAAAGGACAAATACATACTATTTAATTGTCAATATTGTTTTATAAACTTATCCTTGCATCAGTGTGCGGTTTGGTCGACTAAGGAGTACACCCCTACTTTGTTGGACATAACAAAAACTGACGAGTAAATAATCATTACTCTATTATAATCATTACTTTAACCGCATGACTGGGCTGTTGACACTTGGCATCTTTTTTTGCCTTTACTTGAGTTTTCCTTTAAACTCTTGATGATCTCAAACATTTTTAATGTAAAAAGTTAACTTTGTCACAAGTTGTCTTTATGTTTTTAACAAGTTACAGAAAGTTCATAGAAGAGGCTCACAGAACCGATTTGAAGGCTCTGTTAAAGAATAGGCCCAATTCACACCATGCGGCATGTTTCTCCATACAAGAGACATCTTGAAGCTGTAAAGAACAAAGTTTTCATACAAAATTTTGAACAAATCCCAGGAGTTCAAACATTGTCATCATTTAAAATGCAGTAAATGATAATCTATATGTTTTCCATAGACCTCTTGTTATAAAAACTGCTGGGTTGTTTGAGCTAAATCTCAAAACTGTCCTATGGTGTGACTGTCTCAAGCATTCAGCTCTTAGAAATTCTAAAAAAACATCGTAAAACCATTAATACATGCAGGCTGTATTTTACAAGTACCTATTTTGGTAAATGGCAATCAATATTTCCATTCAATTATTTCTAAAAACATAGTAACCTGAAACTTTTCGTCACTGAACCAGTCCTATAAGCTAATTTTTTTAATCGGCAGATTCGCTGAAAACATTATTTAGTTGAAGGACCACATTCAAGATCATGTGACTGAAGCCCCATGTAAAGCCTGTGATGTGCAGCTGGTATGTTTTTTTTTTACAAATTTAGATGATCTGGATCCACTATGGTGTCACAGTGGCACAGTGGGTAGCAGCACTATCACCTCTCAGCAAGAAGGTCGCTGGTTCAAGCATCGACTAAGTCAGTTGGCATTTCTGTGTGGAGTTTGCATGTTCTCCCAGTGTTCGCATGGGTTTCCGGCGAGTGCTCCGGTTTCCCCCACAAGTTTAAAGACGTGGTATGGGTGAACTTGGTAAGCTAAATTGTCCATAGTATATGTATGTGAACGAGTGTGTATGGATGTTCCCCAGTGATGGATTACAGCTGGAAGGGCATCCGCTGCATAAAACATATGCTGGCTAAGTTGGCGATTCATTCCGCTGTGGCAACATTAGCTTAATAAAGGGACTAAGCCAGGGATGTCCAAACTCGTTCCTGGAGCGCCAATGTCCTGGAGAGTTTAGC
Organism: Danio albolineatus; assembly: GCA_903798035.1. Lineage (NCBI taxonomy): Eukaryota > Metazoa > Chordata > Actinopteri > Cypriniformes > Danionidae > Danio > Danio albolineatus. Next base: position 1,375,036 of record CAIGQQ010005973.1, on the reverse strand, counting down.
GCCAACCCTAATAAAACACACCTGAACCAGCTGATCAAGCTCTTACTAGATGTACTAGAAACTTCCTGGCAGGTGTAAGCAAGTTGGAGCTAAACTCTCCAGGACACCGGCCCTCCAGGACCGAGTTTGGACATCCAAAGCCAAAAAGAAAATTCATAAATGAATGGATCCACTATAAAATTAAGTTTTGTTGTCCTTTGATGTGACATCCCTATTTATTGAAAATCCAAGTCTGAGTGTGACAGGCCATAGAGGGAAAAATATTATTCATAATTTCATAAAAGTAAATAACACTATATGAAAAAAAGTGGCCAACAATGAAGATAAATCACTTTCATGCCATCTGTATAATATTATCAGTTGTTTTAGGACTTTTTTTTTTGCTTAGCCTACTTCGTCACAATCACACATTAGGACATTTTAATGGTGCAGTTCAGTAAAAAGTTAAAAAAAAAAGTCTAAACATCAGACGTCAAACTGCATAAATATAAAATTCTTCTAAAACGGTGTTTAAAAAACATTTTACTATTTGTCAACTACCAAAATAACGATGGTCTGTTGTCTTACAAAGGCCTTGCCTGTTCCTTGAACAGTTTGTTCAAATGGTCAAAATTCAGTCAAGAAGCAGAGCACAGCAATGGGGAAAAAGAGAGTAATGCACGAAGAAAAAAACTTAATTACTACATGCTCAACCCCTGCCTGCATCTTTGCCCCTTTTCCTCCCACTAAGAGACGCAGTTCTTGCCAAATACAACTAATGTGTGTGAAAGCATGAATGGTCACACTCTGTGCAGTCTTGCCGTGCACTTAATATAGTTGTTCTCCCCAAAAGCAACTCATTTCCTCTGACAAGCTCTAGTGTGCTTTGCCTTTCTGTTCCCTCCACATGCACGCTGAACGCAGAGTGACTCGGGTGATGTCATTACTGCTCCACCCTGCGTCCCTTTGCTTGCATTTCTGGCGGTAGAAACCGGTTTTACTGCAATCTTATATAATTCTGTGGTCACATCATTCAAGAACGGACAAAGTGGCTGACCGGAGCACGAACTAATGATGGCATCGTATTCAAACGCCTCTGAATACATTCTGATTTTAAATAAAGATTAACTAACATTTATACAGTCAAACGAAAATTAAAGTTGCAGAATGTGATGAAAACAGAAAGCGAATGTAATGTGAGAACGTATCTATGTAATTATTTTCTTTATAGTAAAAATACATTGTACCTCATGTTTGCCTCGAGTAGTTTTCAGATTGACACGTGGCTCTCTCGGGAGAGAGGTTTAAAACCGCGTTTTATATCTGAAAAATAATAAGAACCATACTGCCATCTGGAGGTGATGTTTTGGAAATGATTACATACGCCCATGAAGACGGCAATAATGAACTAAAACTAAAGTGCCATCACTTAAGTTCAAATGCTAATCTCAGCGTAAACAATGGGCCCAGTTTCAGTTTAGTTTTTTTACACCATGCCCAAAGTAGGGCCCGTGGGCCAAAGTTGGCCCATGGTAACCTTTAATTTGGCCCGCCAGCCCTCTGACAATAGAGGAAGACTGATGGGGATGGTTTCGAGATTTTCAATTATTTTGTTTTATTGTTTAAAGCTAACTGAAATGAAATGTTTCAATTAAATGGCGTAAATTAATCAGATTTTGTTTAATTGTGCATTACCCGACAATGCAGGGACTTTGATGAGCAAATCACATCTTAGCATTTAATTTTACTGTGGTACAAATGTGATTTTATTTTTATATATTAATTTTTTTGCAATAAGTTAATTAAAAAAATCATAATGATGATTTAAATATGATTTAAAGCTATGTTTGCTATTTATTTTAATAGGGAAAAAAATAGAAAATGACCCATGGCAACTTTAATGTAATATCATTTGGTATATTTACCTTATTGATATTTAGTTTTTGGCCCTTCATTTGAAAAAGTTTGGGTACCCCTGATTTAAAATTAATTTTGGATTTTAACTTTATAGGGGCGCCACAGTGGTGCGTGAGTAGCACGTTCGCCTCACAGCAAGAAGGTCGCTGGTTCGATCCCCGGTTGGGCCAGGTCCCGGTTGGGCCAGTTGGCATTTCTGTGTGGAGTTTGCATGTTCTCCCCGTGGTTGCGTGGGTTTCCTCCGGGTGCTCCGGTTTCCCCCACAGTCCAAAGACATGTGGTACAGGTGAATTGGGTAAGCTAAATTGTCCATAGTGTATGTGTGCGAATGAGAATGTGTGGATGTGTTTCCCAGAGATGGGTTGTGCCTGGAAGGGCATCCGCTGCGTAAAACAAATGCCGGATAAATTGGCGGATCATTCCGCTGTGGCGACCCCGGATTAATAAAGGGACTAAGCCGAAAAGAAAATGAATGAATGAATGAACTTTAGGTAATAAGAAAGCAGCTCAGCTCAGCCGTTCCTTTACCAAGGCAATAAAGAGTGATTAAAATTTAACTGTCTGTTCTGGTACCTAAAAATTAAACCCAAGATTGGTGCATTTGACTCTTAACTGGCTAGCCAGCTAATCCAGCTTCAGGGTAGGCTACAGGCCCCACCACATCTTCATAAACAAACAAACAAACAAATATAATAAAAAAAGACAGAACTTTGAATTAAGATTACAAGATCTTCATGCATTCATTCATTCATTTTCTTTTCGGCTTAGTCCCTTTATTAATCCGGGGTCGCCACAGTGGGATGAACCGCCAACTTATCCAGTATTTGTTTTATGCAGAGGATGCCCTTCCAGCTGCATCCCATCTCTGGGAAATTATCATTCACACTCATACACTACGGACAATTTAGCCTACCCAATTCACCTGTACCGCATATCTTTGGACTGTGGGGGAAAGCGGAGCACCAGGAGGAAACCCACGCCAACCCGGGGAGAACATGCAAACTCCACACAGAAATGCCAACTGACCCAGCCGAGACTCGAACCAGCGACCTTCTTGCTGTTAGGCGACAGCACTACCTGCTGTCCTGATTACAAGATCTTAGATCTTCAAATCTTATTCTTGATGTGTATTTGATCTCAGTGCAAATGTCAAAACATACAAAAAGTAGACTAAGTTAAGTTGATTATGAATTACAAGGGTACTTTTTGAAAAAAATTATAATATTAATTAGTTCAATCAAAAGAGTTTTGATTTCCTAATAACTTCAGGTTATTGACATAAATGGAAATAAATCTGTTACACCACTTAATTTAAATGCATCAAAAATAAATCTTTGATTTCCCACTTTATCAAAAAAAAACTAGAATAATAACAAATAAACACACAGAAAATTTAAGCACCGCCCTCACATTTTTAAGTCTGTAAAGTGCACTGACATATTTTCGTGTTGGTGGCAAACTCTGCATTTTAAGTCATACACAGTATGCCAGTAGCTCTGTTAACAATTGCAGACATTAAGGCTATATCATTTAATTAACCTTTTCTGCCATGTACATTAAGGAAATATATGAGCAGGGCAGCAGAAATGCAAAGGTCAATGCACTCTACACAGTATCTCTGATATCATACGGTAACTTCCATCTGTAGCTGGTACTAAACCAATAAAACACATGATTCACCTTGTGGAAATGAAAATAAATATGTTAAAATGCAGTTTTATGCTCTAGAAGATGACAATGGGATTGTGAGAATGTTTATGTGCCTTTTAATTTTATTAGGCCTAAATGTTAGCTAATATAATATGATCTTGTTTTCTCCTTGGCCACAACCTTCTATCAGCATGACTGGTAAAAATATAATAAAACTTAATGTAATTTATTTTGTCCCAAAAATGTTGAAAATAATATAATTCATACTTTAAGGTTTGTACTGGCATGCATATCATAGCTGCTACATAATAATTAATCATAGCAGTGCATGTTTTCAGCCTGTGAAACATAAATGGGACTTTGGAGACATCTAATGGGTTCTTAGTCAGCTTGTCCTAGTAAGCCTGTATATCTAGGCTGCCGCGTCATCAAGCTCCATCAAAAGTCACCTCAGTTTGAAGGATCTTTGATTTATAAGTTTTCTAATTCATAAAAGTCATGAGTCAGTACTGATCTTGTTCAGTTTTCTTATGTAAACCAACACAAAACAAATGCAGTTAATGTAAGGGCCATTATGTTTTCTTCTCATTTGTTGTAATGAGTCACATTATCCAACTAATTAAAGGAATAGTTCATCTTGGTGATTTCTTATTAATTCTGTCATCATTTACTCACTCTTTTACTTGTTCCAAACCTGTTTGAGTTATTCTGTTTAACACAAAGGAAATATTGTGAAGAAAGCTAAAAAGCCATTGATTGTTTACAGATTTTTATCTTTCTTCAAAATATGTTCTCTTGAGATCAGCAGAATAAAGAAACACACAAAGGTTTGGAACCACTTGAGAGTGTAAATTTTCACTGAAATCCCTTTACATACATTACCCATGAAGCGGTACGGGAAAATCCACCAATCAGAGTGAGAAGCAAATAAAAGTTCTCTAGCTCTGCCCATTTCAATGAAGTGCCAGGAATGATACAGTCGCCACGCTCTCAAAATACTTACTACCTTTGTGTATATGTTTTGCATATTTAAGAATATATTGTGTGTTGTTCATATAGATACTACTAAGAACTTTAAAGGATTTTTTTCTCCGTCATTTAAAAAAAATTCTTAAGAAATATTTTTTGTAATGTTAGTTGCTTAAAATGAAAGTTTGTAATGTTACTCGCGTATAGCTGGCTGTTTTAGTTAATTGCTTATAAAGCATTAATTAAAGCATTTTAAAAAAATAAAATAAAAATGTTTTGAAGGATCCCTTTCGTTTTCATTTTAATGACTTTTATTATGACATGCTTCGTCGATGTTAGCCATATGTGAGGAAATGTCACGTCACTACAACTACCACATCAGTGTATAATGTAGCTGCTAGCTAATGTAAACAGGCCATTTTTAATCAATATGTATTTTAAAAATCAGCGGTTTTTATTTCACGGTTCATCGCTGTGTATAAGCAGTACATAAGCGATATCAACACCAAGGGACCCTCATTTGTGCGGTTATTTCGGCATCAGCTGTCTAACAGGCTAACACAACACAGATTTGGTTTGTCAATGATGAGCCCTCGAATAGTTAAATATTACAAATAATAAGCTATATATAACACACACACACACACACACACACAGCAAAAACATGGATGAAAAATATAGCAGTAATGTTATCTCCAGCGGGAAGCTGGGTCGAGTTGAGGCACCAAATGCCAGGTAAGATAAGAGTTTGTTCACCGTTTACCTAAATGTTTATACACCGCAAGTGTGGGAGTAGAGCTTTACGCACACGCAGTCGTCATGAGCTGGAGAAAACATAAAGCTTTGAAAATACTGTATTTACAGTATTCTGGTAAAAGGGTCAAATGGCGATATGATGCTTTTGGGTTTTCAGTGGAAGGATAAATCACTTTTATTACTTCATTACTGTTGTGTGTATCTATGAATATATATATATATATATATATATATATATATATATATATATTCATAAATACATATACATACATATAACTAACCATATTTAACAAGTTTTGCTCATTCCATTATTAAAAGTTATTTAAATTGTCTTAGAAATCCAATCATCACATTTATGTGTTGATTTATGGACTGTACATGGTACCTAAAATAATACAATATATTTTACTTTTAAAGTAAAGTCCATAACATAGCATTCCTTAAAAATTGGGCTATTTGTAAGTGATGATATTTAACTAGTGGACCATCTACTCTATGACTTTTGGAAATACTTTGGAGGAACAATGAAGTGAAGTGAGTATTGTCACTTATGGTTACCCATACTTGACATTTTGACTCATCCAAGTACACACACACAGACACACCAGTAAGAATTTATTGTCTGTGGAACAGTTAAGGGTTATGTGCCTTATTAACTGCTGGGATTTGAACACCCACCATTGAAAGGTTAAAAACTTATTTATCTGTATTTATTTTTTGACACTTTTTATTCATAAATCAGTTTCTATTGATTTGCGTCCCTGGTTAGTCTCATAATTTACCTCTTCAAACTGAAACTAGTTAATACGACTCTCTATCGATTGAGTGTTAGAATGTGATTATCAGCCAATACTGATCAGTGGCCAAAGAGCTGAAGCTTTCATAATTGCCACATTACAAATTTCTAAAGTGTGTGCATGGCTTTTATTGCTTACAGATTCAGAATATACGTTTAGGTATTACCATGAAGGTAGTGTCCAAAAACTATTACAAAGGGGGTTCTCTGCTAATTTTCATGGTAGCTTTAATGTGTTATTACTTTAAATGAATGCTTTGTTGTTTTTTTGTCTCTTTACAGATTGACCCGGTACATAGTATTGTTGTGCTTCACAAAAATGCTGAAGGCTTTTGGCATATTTGAGTCATATGATATTCTCAAAGTTGTGCACATTGTACAGTTTCTCTTCATTTTAAAAATGGGGTAAGGATGGATATAATACAATGATTGTATTCAAGAATCCAAGAGTCATGATTTTAATTTCCAATGTTTTTCATAACATAAATACCTCTTCTTTCCTGCATAGGTGTGCAGTGATATTGGTTTTCTTTCAAAAGCCATTCTCATCTGGAAAAATGATCCCCAAGAGACAGGTACAAAGTTTTTCTCATTGTAGTTTAAATGTTAACTACATAAAATTTGAATCTCCTGCCATTTAAATGGTTAATTCAAACACAAAGCAATATTTTAAGTCCATTCTTTGTAAGTTCATGCTATCACAACTTGTAAAATATTGCATTATTAATCCAATGTAACATTTTGTGAATGTAAAATGTTACAGGGTAAAATGTAGTAATTAACATTAATCGGTTAAGTGAAGTCTTCTAAAGAGATAAGATTGCTTTATATGATGAACAGATTCAGTTAATGCACATAGATCAAGACATATACAAAATGAGCATATCAAATACATTGGAAAACAAGCAGTGATTTGCTTGAAACCCCAAAATAAACCTTACTAGTTTTTGCAGAAGCATGAATATAGTTCCATGACACACAATAGCAAACCTGTCAGATATGCATATGCTTGCATTTATTATATTTGGTCAATATATATGCGATGTGCATTGATCAATGTTTAATTATGTAATGTATGTCAACTGACATCAGCTAGGCTTTGTGCAGTCATGCAAGCCAGCAGCCAAATGTAACACTGTAACTTGATCTAGTTTAATACTGTATGTAGTAACATTGATTGAAAATGTACCTATTTTGAAAACTTCATCTGTTTATCTCTTGTTTTCAGTGGATTAAGATCCTCAAGCATTCTGTCATTAGCTGTGTTATCTCCCTCTTGGGCTTTTTTGGGTTGACACTCTGTGGACCACTCAGGTATGTTTTAGGCCAAATTTAAAGTAAACATTTGTCTCCATTTGTCATTTTTTCAAGCATTTGCCTGGTGTGCTTTCTTTTAGGACCCTTTTGCTGTTTGAGCACAGTGATTTGGTAGTGATCTCTCTCCTTAGCGTTCTCTTCACCAGCTCTGGAGGGGGACCTTCTAAGGTCAGGACTCTTGGGAAATAATTACTGAATGTCAGAATTAAACATGTACCAGCTGACAAATTTCCTTGTTATCTATCTTTTTTAATACAGACGAGGGGTGCTGCTTTCTTCATAATTGCCGTAATTTGCCTTTTGCTCTTTGATAATGATGATCTCATGGCAAAAATGGCAGAGCACCGTATCCTTTAAGGACCAGAAATATGTTTATTGTTTATTTTTCTGCCACTTTAATGACACACACAAAAAGAAATCAGATACAAATAAAAGCCATTTAAAGGTGCCATGGAATGACATTTTTTATATTTCTAGTCATATATGAATAATTCCTGAAATATTCAATATTACCTGTATGTATGAATGTAAAATCCCAGTCGGAACAAAAACTGAATCCACACGGATTATACTGTATATGCATGCTCCAGGCACAGTTTGATTGTCTACAACATTGCCTAATGACATTAAAATAATGTTCATTTTTCCCATTATTTTATAAGTTTATCTAAGCTTGTTTTATACTTTGCTGTGTATGGGGGTCTCTTATTTTGAGAACAAAACATATTTTAAGGAAGAGTAAAGGAGCTTTTATGTGTGAAGCTGACAGCCATGTGTGACCACGGGTGTTTACAGTTTGTCAGAATGCAAAATGCAGGATATGCAGATTTAATATTTATTCAGTGCCAAAAAAATTGAGTGAAAGGATGCCAATTAACTTAAACGCATCTCTTAATGCAGACAATGCTATTAATTAATTAATAAATTAAGTTTTCAGATACATTAAACCCTCTAAATGCTCTGTCAACTCCTTTTTTTTTGTATAATTATAATTTAGCTTATTTTTTATCCATAACACAAATTAGGAGCAATCTAGGTGACTCTGGTGTTAAAGAAATACAGCTCACTCACTTCTAGCTAAAATAAACCTCTCGTACTTCAGTTGAGTATTGTCATTTAACAAGGAATCTGCAAAATTTTTTGACAACTGAAGTATGATAACTTGTTAGGCACTGACATAAGCTGCTGGATCGTCACAAAAGTGCTTGTTAATATTCACTACCCTTTCAAATATGGTCAAACTTAACCATGTCATATTGGAGGCAATTGTTGTGGCCACTTAAGCCACTTTCCATCTATGTAGATATCAAACAACAATTTAATAAATTGCCTCAATGCGTTCTATGGCTCCTTTAACGATTTTATTTCATTACATTTTGATAAGCATTTCATTTTTTAGAATGACAATTACAGAAAAATATTTCACCATATCATCATGAATGTGAATTTAAAAACAATTATGTTGTGTTGACGTCTACAACTTTTATTCTTCTTAACAATTGCTTATAGCTGAGGGACACCATGACAGCGCTCTCACCCATGCGCTATACACAGGGATTGCTTTTTTGGGTGTGGCAGACCATAAGGTTATTATTTTATGTGTTTTCTTGGACTTTTTTAACTCTGCTCCTAAATGTTCTGTCATTGATTTCTACAGTGCAGATTCATGTGATTATTAATGTTATGCTCTGCTGTGAGATCTTTGAGATTAACTGTCATTTTCTGAGCAGGGTGGAGTGGTTCTGCTGGTTTTAGCTCTGTGCCTGAAGGTTGCTTTCAACACAGCATCTAGAAAACTATCAGTGGAGATCGGGGGCGCAAAGCGTTTGTATGCTCTGTCCAACCTGGTGTCTGCTGTAGTTCTTCTACCCTGGGTCATAGTGCTGTCTGCAACCACTGAGGTGAGAACGAGCAAAAACTGTCAATCTTGAGTAGCACCCACTAGGCCTCAAAATGACTTCAAATTTAAATTGAAGTTAAATTGAAAATCAGATTTAAAATAGATAAGCTAAAACATTTTACAGATAAAAGTTTAACAACCGCCATCATTTTATATGAAGATCCATTAAATAAATGTGAATGCCATTTTTTCAGTTCTGCACTGATATAATGAATATGTTAGTCTGAAAAGTATCTATTAGCTGGTATGACCCAAAACAATGATTAAAAAATTATCAATTAGGAGAAATGCATTAATTAATTAATTCCTACAGTCTCTCGTTTTCAACAATATAGATCATTGATTTTGATGGCATCACTCTGTGCTTCTGCACAACTGGAGGCTATAGTATAGATCTTGTTACAAGGCAGATGTGTTTATGTTTCTGTGAACATGAGACCATTTTTTATTTCCAGTTTTTAAATGTTTTTATCTCTAACTAGTCACTCAGTTTCGTTTTAAGTGCACATTGGTATATTCATATGGCCTTAACAATAACAGGCATGAGCTAACTGACACAAAACTAAATATTATACAGATATTATTTAAGAAGATCTTGACTTAATTTAATTGGGAATCCGCAGAGTAAGGTGGAATCCTGGTCTGGCCTCATCTTGCCATTCGCCATAATCATCTTCTCTGTAATGATACTGGATTTTTATGTGGAGTCCATCTGTACGACAAAGCTGGAAACCTCTCGCTGTGCTGGATATGGCTCCATTTTCCTGTTCCTCAGTGGCCTACTGCTGGCAAACTTCTGGACCCACCCACTAACTGGCCAGATTAGAGCCATAAGTACCACTGGCCAGCAAAGTAGCACTGAGCATGTGCTGTCTGGTGGAGTTCTGGTTAGCGCATGCTTCTTCATTATGGGTAAGCTTATGTATGTCTAAAAAATTCTTTTTTTTCTTTTCTTTTTTTATTTTTATTTAAATCATGGAATATCAGGGATTTTTGTTTTACTTTCCTTTTTTTCAAAATGTACTTTTTCTATTATAAGTTTGTTATTGATTTGTCATAATCGTTTTTAAGCGTAGCCTATTATTATGCGGTATAAGTGGTGTCTGACAGAATTTTAAATATAGCTTATTAGATTGCAAGCCTAATTACTGTTAAGTTTACCCTTTTTTGCCTCTGCAATTAGTATTTTAGTCAAGGATTTAAAGTCTTTGAATCATTATTTAATCGATTAGTCGATGTTGTATTAATTATATAGGCTAATTGAAAAAAGCCCCTTAAATAAGGCATTTCAATCTAACTTCCAGTCCAGCTTTATTTACAAACATGAAAACAAATGGTTAAAGATATAGTTTCCTTTTTGTCTGCTCAATGCTCATCATTTGCCGTTTGACACAGAGTGGGAACCCTGTTTTTTTCTAATGGAATCTACCATTCAATGCTTTCAGCTGATAGCATACTCTCAGCTCCATCTTCAAAGGGTCAGAAGGGGACATTGGTGGGTTATTCCCCTGAAGGGACTCCTCTGTATAATTTCATGGGTGATGCGCTTCAGCATACGTCCCAGTCTTTGCCACGATTCATCAAAGACTCACTTAAACAGATTCTGGAGGAATATGACTCACGGCAGATCTTCTACTTCCTCTGCCTCAACCTGGTATGTTTTTCTCTCTAAGATGGTCACTCTAATTTGTGTGTTCACTTGGTTGATCATCAAGTGTAGAAGATAACTTAGATGATTTATTGTAAATTGCTTTTGCTTTTATTTAATCCCATCCATTTATAATTGTAACCACCATGTCTGATTGAACTTGCGTAGATTTTAATCATTGTCATATTTGAATGCAATATTAACAGTCATGTTGATCTTGGCATAGGCCTTCACATTTGTGGAGCTCTTCTATGGTGTGTGGACCAACAGCCTAGGGCTGATTTCTGATGGTTTCCACATGCTCTTTGACTGTTCGGCTTTGGTTCTGGGGTTGTTTGCTGCTCTCATGACCAGATGGAAAGCAACAAGGATATATTCCTATGGGTAAGCTAGTGCCGCTTGCTAATTTGAAAAGTGATTTGTCCTATGTATGATGAATCTAATTGTATGTCATATAGTTGTATGCTTTGTGATAGGGATGTTCTGTTCAGTTTTTTGCCCCATTTGATTTTGAGTATCTACTGATATCGAAACCTGATCCGATACTTCTATAATACATTATAGTACATACATTATATAATAACAAGGTTCTACATACTTCATGAGCATAAGAAATTCAGGGTTCTCTACAAAGGCGAATGGCAGGTCACTCATTGCGATCATTAGTGCTATCTTGGCTGTGATGTCCTGTGCCTTCTCACTGTCATGGGGCATTTTTTCTCTCCTCTTCAAACTCTCCTGCAGCCTGAGTTAGGTTGCGTGCGTAAGCTTTCTGTATTGTATTGGGTGTTTGTGAGGTGCCTTATCAGGTTTGTTGTGCTAAATGTAGCCTTTTCTTTTCCGCCTCTTGCAATCCCAAGTTTAAATATCTTGTATAATATTTGAAAAAAAAAGGTACAGTCACATTTAATATTGTTTTGTGCAATTTCACAATCGACATCCAATCTTTCTGACATGTTTTTTTTTGTTTGTGTGGGGGAAAAATCCGATTTTGCTCTCATTCAAACTGGTTAAAAATTCCCTGCACTGACCAAATGAAAGCTATGTGACTTCTGTAAGAGGACTGTGACAGTGGGGTTTTTGTGACTTTTTTAGCAAAGAAATGAGCTATAAACTAAGGGTATCTTAAAGTAGTAGTATAGCAGTGGTAACAACCCCAAATGTGGCAAAGATATCACTCATTTTTTCTTTAGAAAATCTAAAAACCTACATTGTTTGTGTTTTGATTTGTTAGAAACCCATTTTTCCTATATGTTTCTGATTTATGCTTCTTCATTAATTCGTTCTGATTCTGTTCTTTAAGTTGAAGTGGTTCACAAAAGCATTGAGTTTTTCACACATCTGTTTCAGAAGTTTTTAAATGATTTCGTATTCATAATCAATAGAAAAAGATAGAAAGTCATTGGTGTGAGAGCCCTGAATAATAAAGTTGATTTCTGTTTATTTTATTTTTTTACTGCTGTTAACAGTGACATATGTCTGATTTCAGGTATGGTCGTGTGGAGATCCTTTCTGGGTTTATCAATGGTCTGTTTCTCATGGTTATAGCCTTTTTTGTGTTTGTGGAGTCAGTCACCAGACTCGTCGATCCACCGAACATCAACACAGACATGCTAACGGTATGCACTGCTTTATTCTTAACAGCATGGACAAAGGAATTGATGGTTTTGCTCTGAGTTGCAAATAAAACAAAAGCAATGCAAAGTCAAGTTTCACACGTCAATGTGATCACCTCATGTTCATGAATATCTTAATCCATTTGCTCCTTGAAGCCGGTCTCAGTTGGTGGACTCATCGTTAATCTGGTGGGCATATGTGCCTTCAGTCATGCACACTCTCATGGGGCCTCCAAAGGCAGCTGCTCTGGGCATGACCATGGGCACTCACACCACGGACATGGGCACAGCAGCATGGAACACAGCCATGGAGGACATGGGCATAGTCATGGAGGACATGGTCATTCTCACGGCCACGGCCATTCCCATTCATCAGGAGGAATGAATGCTAATATGCGAGGTGGGTCTGTAGTGTGTATGTGTGTTTACCTCAGAAGGTATTTTACCTATAATTCAAACGTTTATCTATCCTGATGATTTTCTGCTTTTTGAGGATGGGATTTTGCTTCCCTATTTGCAGGAGTGTTTCTGCATGTGCTTGCTGATACACTGGGCAGTGTTGGTGTGATTATATCCACTATTCTCATCAGACAGTTTGGATGGCTGATCGCAGACCCCATTTGTTCACTCTTCATTTCCACACTGATTTTTCTCAGTGTCATTCCTTTATTAAAGGACGCCTGTGAGGTTCTTCTCCTGAGAATGCCGCCTCAGCATGAGAAGGAGCTTAACTTTGCACTTGAAAAGGTCTGAATTTAAAGAAAATGCACTACAAGTCAATCTTTTGGAGTAGTGTAGAAACATGTTTGATTGATTTGTAGCCAAAACAAGCAAGCGAATACATCACATCAACAGAAAGAAATTCTCTAATCGGGTGCTTGAGAAAACGTATGGATTGAAAATGGAACTATTTCGGCACACATCAGCTCTAAACATACAAACAGTTGGAAAACTCTCATGAAACAGTTTCTGTTTTCCATTGCGTTTTTTGTTTGGCACTACGGTGTGTCGACTTCACTATTTAATAATGTTTTTAAATGAAGTATCTTATGCTCACCAAGTTTGCATTTATCAAATGTAATATATTATACAGTAAAATCGTATCAGCGGTTTTAAAGGTGCTTTGAAGTGTGCGTTATTCATTAGAACTCTGACGTCATCTGAGACATGAATGTGGGATATAGAATAGCTCCCCCCTACAAAAAAAACAGCCAACAGCATTTCGTTTTATCACAGCTCCGCTAGTGAGAGTGGTTGAGCTCAAGCACATCAAACGAAAAATAATTGAGAAGCCTTGAAGGGGCCTGGCATATATACTAGACAAGAGGATTTGATTGGTCAAGATTTGGTGAGAAAATGAGATATGAGGTGACGTGTAAATAAATTGTTGATACATTTAGAAGTGAAAAATTGAAAGCTTTGGATGTTCATATCAGCTTTTTGTCACTGTTTTGAAGCACACTAGTTTATAGATATCTTTACAACTAACATGCTGATACTAAAATCTAAAAGATTTTGTACGAAAACTTTAAAATATTACTGCAAGTTGACATTTTCATAGCAGTTACTTTAGTTTTCAGTGTAACATGATCTTTCACAAATTCAAGTGTGTTGATTTGGTGCTCTATTTGTAATATTGTTGGCTCTTATTAATGGTGGAAACTGATTTTGTAGTACTTTTTCAGTCGTTTTTGACTAGTACAAGGTAAAATGAAAAAATAAATACATAATGCATTTCAAATGCATGATCTTTTGTCAAATAAATGTCTTTAATTTATGATTTAATGTGTTTTTTATATATTAAAATAAAAAAATTGGATAAATAGTTTCCACAAAGTTATTAAATAGCAAAAGAAATCAATTTTGAGCACCAACATGGCATGAAGAATGGGGTAAACGCAGGGAAAAGCATTACAGTGATGCATTTCATTTTTAAAATAAGTTAAATTGCAAAAACATTTCATTTTAAATCGCATTATTTCACAACATTACCCGTTACAGTATTTGTGAGCATGTGAGGGTTTTTAAACATCTATCAAATAAAATGCTGTATACTGCGTGTTATTTAATGCTTTCTTTTTTGTCTCAGATTCAGAAAATAGAAGGTGTTTTATCTTACCGTGATCCACACTTTTGGAGACATTCCGCCAGCGTCGTTGCTGGAACCATCCATCTTCAGCTTATGTCTGATGTCGTGGAACAGCGAGTTATTCAACAGGTTTGAATGCTTCTTAAACATGCCTTAAACATTTACAGTACAGCAATTTGTATGGGCTTTCAAATGCTTTACCACTTTGACAAAAGATTAGATAAGTTGTTCATATATTCAGTCTTCCGTATATGAAGTGAAAAATGCAGGGACCAGTTTGTAATAATTCCATTCAAAATTTTTTAGGTGTCTGCTGTGTTGAAGGATGCTGGTGTTAATAATCTGACTATACAGTTGGAAAAAGAGGCCTACTTTCAGCACATGTCTGGCCTGAGCACTGGATTTCATGAGGTTCTAACCATGACACAACAGATGGAGTCCATGAAATATTATAAAGATGGCACATGTATCATGTAAACTTTTTTGTTTTAACACATTTAAATACTACAAAATAAAGGGATTTAAGGTGTACTTATCTCATCTTTTTGATACATTGAAAAGTGAACCTATTTTATGATGTCTGCCAAAGATTCAGTCTGTTTCATTACAGTTATACGAAAAATAAAATATTGTAATATATTATGAACACAGTAATTAGCTGTTTTTTTTTATAATTTAATGTCATTTTTTTCATGCCATTTTCACTGCAAAATATTTCCATTAATCACTTGTTTGTTTTTTCCACCACACATGAATGTAAAATTGAATTACAGTTGAAGTCAGAATTTTTAGCCCCCCTTTGAATTTTTTGTTTTATTTATTTTGCTATTTCCCAAATTATGTTTAACAGAGCAAGGAAATTTTCACAGTATGTCTTATAACATTTTTCTTCTAGAGAAAGTCTTATTTGTTTTATTTCAGCTAGAATACAAGTCAAAATTATTCATTCATCATTTTCTTGTCGGCTTAGTCCCTTTATTAATCCAGGGTCGCCACAGCGGAATGAACCGCCAACTTATCCAGCATTTTTTTTTTTACGCAGCAGATGCCCTTCCAGCCGCAGCCCATCTCTGGGAAACATCCACACACACACTACGGACAATTTAGCCTACCCAATTCACCTATACCACATGTCTTTGGACTTGTGGGGGAAACCGGAGCACCCGGAGGAAACCCACGCAACCACGGGGAGAACATGCTAACTCCACACAGAAATGCCAACTGACCCAGCCGGGGCTCGAACCAGCGACCTTCTTGCTGTGAGGCAAACGTGCTACTCACTACGCCACCGTGGTGCAGCTCAAAATTATTAGCCCCTTAAACCAGTTTTTTTTTTCGATAGTCTACAGAACAAGCTATCATTATACAATAACTACAAGGCCTAATTGCCCTAACATGCATAGTTAACCTAATTAACCTAGTTAAGCCTTTAAATGTCACTTTAACCTGTATAGAAGAAATATCTAGTCAAATATTATGTACTGTCATCATGGCAAAGATAAAATAAGTCAGTTATTAGAAATGAGTTATTAAAACTATTATGCTTTGAAATGTGTAGAAAAAAAATAATCTCTCCGTTAAACAGAAATTGGGGGAAAAAATAAATGGGACATAATTTAGGGGGGCTAATAATTCTGACTTCAACTGTATGTGTTGTAACAAATGAGCAAAAATTACAAATTAAAGTCAAGACAAAAGGTGTGTGTTATGGCTGCACAGTATTTGACCTTTAGAATCAATATAACAATTTGTGCTAGGGCTAAAAAAATTGCCATTTTTTTTTTTTTTTGCGATAAATATTGCGATATGTTTCACAAGATAGTTTGAATAGCTCTATTTGACAGTTTTCTAGGGAGTCTAACAGTATTCAGGGAAAAAATGTATTAATCACAATGCAAAAAAATATGCTTTTCTTACTTTTTGTCTCGTTTCAAGTCCAAATATCAAAATATTTCAAATAAAAATATTGTTTAGTTTTTACTGTGAGAAGAAATAAGTGAAAATTAAGAGATTTTGCTTGTTTTAAGGAAATGATCTGCCAGTGGGGTACGTGAAATAATCTGGTTTTCGCCATAAAATGATATTTGGACTAGAAACGACAAAAATTCTAAGAAAGAAAAGATGTATAAATCAGCTTTTTTTTTTTTTTTTGCATGAATCATATAAAATCCATATAAATACAGTGATTAAATACAATTCTAAAGCTCCTAGGCAACTATAATTCAAACTGGACATTGCATATCGCAATGTGACTATTGCGGACGTGCACATGCGATATTGATGCTGAAACCATAAATCCATTCATTCATTTTCTTTTCGGCTTAGTCCCTTTATTAATCTGGGGTCGCCATCGCGGAATGAACCGCCAACTTATCCAGCATATGTTTCACGCAGCAGATGCCCTTCCAGCTGCAACCCATCACTGGAAAACATCCATACACACTCACTCACACACATACACTATGGACAATTTAACCCAATTCACAGCTTACCCAATTAACCTATACCACATGTCTTTGGACTTGTGGGGGCAACTGAAGCATCCAGAGGAAACCCACACGAACATGGGGAGAACATGCAAACTCCACATAGAAATGCCATATGATCCAGCCGAGGCTCGAACCAGTGACCTTCTTGCTGTAAGGCGACATCGCTACCCTCTGTGCCACCGCATCACCCAAAACCATATACTGTGCAGCCCTAATTTGTGCATTCACAATGGTCACATTACAGGATGTACAATCTTGAGTTTGGGTTATAGTTTTAATGTGGTTATAGGAGCCACAGTTCAGAACACATGAGTCTTGTGGAGTTACGTCATGGTTTAGCCATAATGGAGTAAAAGTTTATCATTTGCATGTGTTTTAAGGCTTTTTTTAAACTTGATTATTTAATTTCTGTACCTGAATACAGTCCAACTACACAGAAAACTACAAAGCACTGTTTATTTCTTTGTTAGATAATGTGGTTATTCTTTTTATGCATGATTCACCTTCCTACAAAATCACACAATCACTATAAAATGATGAATACTTTTCAGACGTGAAATTGTATTCATGTTGCATTATATATGACAGAAATAAATCTATTGCAATCTCAGATGTTACCAATATCATGCAGTCGTGTGGATGTGTGTACACCCAAGACAAAAAATAAGTAGTTGCACAGACAATTGACACTTAAGAGGTTTCATTATAGCTTGAAATGCAAGTCAAGATTTATTTGTCGAATGTGCCACAATATTAGTGCTAATGTGAACTATTCCCTGGAAGATATCTGATTATGTCCAGATATCTAATTATGTTCAGCATCAAGCAATCTTAAGTATCAATTTAGGGGAAAATGAAACAATGTAGTTTATACATCCGCGGCAACGGTTGGCAGTGAAGAGCTGGTAAACTCCAGCATAAACTCTAGTCTAGACAGTACAAGAAGAACACGTTTGACTCTATCCCCGCCTTCAAACGTCACATGGTAATGCGTTGGCCTGGTAACGCATTGAAATCAGCTGTGTCTGAGCCAATCAGATCGCAATGATTTTCGAACCCAGCGAATCATATTCGAAAGAGCGACAATTTAAACCTCTGTAGAGATATAGTGCTACATTGAGCTCGTTTGAGTAGATTTTTACCAGTTTGTTCATCGAGTCACAGCAACAAGCCACGAGAAATAATGGCTCTCCGTGTCACAAGGGTAAGTTGTTTTATTGGCATTTCATTTTTGTGAAGTTTTCGTTTGTTGTCTTGTGCTGAGCAGCCTTTGTCCATTTTACATTAGAGGGGAAAATGCCAGAGATGTTCTTTTTATCCTGTCTAGCATAGTGCTGTGTTAGCGCGTGGTTTACTTCAATGTCTATAAATTGCCAAAGCATTTTATAGGACAATTTGCATTTTAGAGCATTTGCATTTTTAACTTGTAAAAGCACGGTTTCGCTTATTACCTATTAAGTGTGGTTTAGCACATCTGTAAGTTTGCATGATGTCTAGCCATGTAGTTCGTAAGCTCTCTAACGTTAATGGGTGCTATACTAGATACATTTTCTACAAAACACTAATTTTATTATATCCACCTCTCCGAGTAGAACACTCGCCTGGCCAGCAGCGAGAATCAGAACGCTCTGCCCGGAAAAGCAGTTGTAGCGAACAAGCCCGGACTCAGACCGAGGGCCGCGCTGGGGGAGATTGGCAACAATCCGCAAACACGACAGGCTTTGAAGAAGAAGGTAGGTGCTTTTAATTTTTCCCCGTTCATGCCTTTTGGTATTAAGTCTTAAATTACGTAACTCCTTACAGGAGGTGAAGGTTGCACCCGTCGCCGAAGTTGTGGTTGAGAAGGCACCTGTGGTTCAACAGCCCAAGAAGGATTCTCCTAAAGTTAAACATGGCGTTAAGGTAAGCAGTTTGTTACTTTTAAAATGGTAAAGTCTAGAAGGGCGTCCTTTAAAGAATGCGAAGACCAGTTGGTTCTATGGTATGAGGGTGGTTTAAGTGGCAACAAACTATTAAAATGCCATTGTTAAAGCGTTAACTTCCGGCCCTATCATTTTAAGAAGGGCGTGTTAAATTTAGTGAACTATTGTACTTTTAGTTTTAAGGAACTGTCCAGAGCATTCAAGGCAGTCAGAATTTTGGCTGTGAATTAAAAAAAAAAATTGCTTCTACATTTGAAGTTGTTGAATTACACCTATCCTCCCTTACCCCAATCTATTTGTCAGATAGTTATCACTGTTAAACAAGATGTTTAGTGTACCTTACGTAATTGCCTGTAGTAATTTTTCCAATACCACAACTTGCATGGTGTTAAGCATTTTGTGACTTTGCATTCACAAAAACTAATTTGAAGTCGGGGACATGAATGATGCAAGTGCAGCTTACTGTTTGACTGGAGTGAGAGCTGGCAAAGGATTCTATTTCAAACCTTCCTCAAACAGTATCTTAATATGTAGCAGACAATGTACTGGACAAACTGACACCCCTTGGCAATTGGTCATTTTGGACCCCAGTTACTGGACTGAAGATGGCTGGCTTCATTTGCTGAGAACCCTGGCTTGACTTGTTTTAAAGGGCACCTATCATTTTAAAATCTTTTGTTCCAAGCACAATCCCAACATTCTGAAAGGTATAAGAAGTCTAGGTATTGAGCAAACTTTCCAGGTGCATTCTGGAGATGCAGGACTTATCTTAAATCTTGAAAAAGGGGTAATAGGTGCCTTTTTTTTTTTTTTTTTTTTTTATTTTTTTTTTTTTTTTTATGTAGGTTGTGTCTGAACCCTCCTCTCCTGTTCCTATGGAGACTTCCGGCTGTGCTTCAGATGATCTGTGTCAGGCATTCTCTGACGTTCTGCTTAATATCAAGGATGTGGATGCAGATGACTATGATAATCCCATGCTTTGCAGTGAATATGTCAAGGACATCTATTTGTATTTGCGCCAGCTTGAGGTTTGTAAAGAACGTGGAATATATGGGTCTATATTTGAAAGCTGATGTATGATGAGTGTCTCTTTTGCAGACTGAGCAAGCTGTAAGGCCAAAATATCTGGCAGGAAAGGAAGTAACTGGGAACATGCGTGCCATTCTTATTGACTGGCTTGTGCAAGTCCAGATTAAGTTTAGGCTGCTTCAGGAGACCATGTACATGACTGTTGCCATCATCGATCGCTTCCTTCAGGTGGGTGCACTTTCAGTTTGTTACTGGATGTCATTAGACTTGTGTTAAAGATTTTTAGTAGCAGATCAGTCTTGTACTTCAGTTAAAACAAAAAATATTTTGAAAAATCTGTAGTTATGGACAAGCATAGTTGGACAAATGTTATAAGAGTTGCTGGATTTTATTTTATTTTTTTTTATTTTTTTCGTTTTTCCTTCTGTTAAACTGGTTTGGAAGTTTAGTTCACCTAAAACAGGAAGTTGATAAACTATCCTTTTAATTGTTGCTTAGGATCATCCAGTTCCAAAGAAGCAGCTCCAGCTTGTTGGTGTAACAGCCATGTTCATTGCCTCAAAATATGAAGAGATGTACCCACCAGAGATTGCAGACTTCGCTTTTGTGACGGACCGTGCATACACCACCAGTCAGATCCGGGAGATGGAGATGAAAGTCCTTAGAGTCCTCAATTTTGGTTTTGGAAGACCTCTACCACTACAATTTCTTAGGAGGGCCTCCAAGATTGGAGATGTAAGCCGTTTGACCTTTTCAAAACTTTGTTCTATTATTATTATTATTATTATTATTATTATTATTATTATTATTATTGCAGGTGACGGCAGAACATCACACATTGGCAAAGTATTTCCTGGAGCTCACCATGGTCGATTATGACATGGTCCACTTCCCTCCCTCTCAGATGGCCAGTGCTGCTTATGCCCTCACCCTGAAGGTCTTCAACTGTGGTGACTGGGTAAGTTCTTGTATGAATTGCATGTTTACTTGCTGTCACTTTGGGTTTTAAATTGTTGTTTAATTGGCCTTCCACAGACCCCTACTCTTCAGCATTACATGGGCTACACTGAAGATGAGCTGGTTCCTGTGATGCAGCATATTGCCAAAAATGTTGTGAGGGTCAATGAGGGCCTTTCGAAGCATCTGGTGAGTGGTTTCAAACTGGTATTAAACCGCTTGTCTGACCTGGAAGGAGTAAAATTTACACTAAATGTGTCTGACTTTCCTCTTTCAGGCTGTGAAGAATAAGTACTCCAGTCAGAAGCAGATGAGAATTGCCACAATCTCTCAGCTGAAGTCCTCCTTGATCAAAGACCTGGCCAAGCAAATCTCGTAGTTGGGGTTATGAAGAAGAGACTTTTTAGCACTGTGTGCTGCCTTGTAAAAAATGTAACTTATGCATGTTTTACTGTTGAACCTTTTATTCCAATTTATTTTACAGATTTGTGGTTTCATTCACTGCCATTTGTTTGACTAAAGGTAGACTTTTAATGATTCTAACCGTTTATGCAAGCTTGTACATTTTTTTTTTTTTTGAATTCAAATAAACTTTTTAAAGTTTTAAGCTTAAGTTTCTCTTGTGAGTTTGAATTAACTACTTGGCTTTTAGGCAAAGATGTTAGAATAAAGTCTATAGCCTTACTGGTCATTGAGTGAGTTATTGACAGGAGTCATATGTCTTGGAATTTTGACATGGCATTGTCTAGGCCTGGAAAGGTTTGGGGAAATTTGTTTAACTTAAATTTGCTGTAGGTTAGTTGTCCCTGTGGCAATGCATTAGCTAGTGTAATGGTTAGTGTTAGTAATTTACTTTGTAAAGTCAATTGTTCACAGGTGGATTTATTTTTTTTAAATATAAAGGAAACGCTTTTGCGTTTGCCTTAATATATATTTTATATCTCTCTTAAGGCAAATCAACGCAAAAGCTATCGCGTTTCCTTATGTATGTGTATTTTGTGTGTAGATAACCGGATTTTGCTTTTTTTTTTTTTTTTTTTTTTAAGCTGTTCAGACAGCTTGAATTCTTCGGGTTGCAATGTTTTGTGGTCGCCAATAGATGGCACCCTTTCACTTTCCTTTTTGAGCTTCGTCATCAGGCTTTATTTTGTTTCACGTGTTGGCGTATTTTTTTTTTTTTTTTTTAAATGTAGCTTTGACA